>JABWIB010009683.1:0-11679 GCA_016617825.1 Platyplectrum ornatum | reverse complement strand
CCCCTGCAATTCATCATGGTTTTACCCACTATTGAAAAATCTTTCGATTGGATACAAGTTACCTTACTGTGTGTACCTAGCTTAAGTTACGATTCAGCCCCTTCATTAGAAACGTTGAGCTGATGATTTTCCTGTGTCACAATGAGCTGCTGTGAGTTTATTTCTCTTTAAATCCTTGTTTTCCACCCTTGAAACACGAGCATCCCAGAAACGAGAAACCAGTGGGAACGTGCTCTCCATCCTGTCACGACACAAACGTTTGGCTTGTTTCGTGTTTAATCGACTCTACACACTGAACTTTCTCGTGGTGTCACGCTGACCTCCTGCTACTCAGAGTTATTAAAATCAGGCCTGTATTGTGTGAAGCGCAGTATTTTCGGTATTAGCATAATTACAAAGGACGTTTGTTTACAAATGCTTCAGATAACCCCAAGTGGTCGAGCGCTTGCTTCTTCATTATTGCTGAGTGTTAAGTAAAAATTGCAGTTTTATGCTGAACTGTAATAGCACGCTTTTATTTTCCTCTTTAATAAGGTGCTAGAGACTGTGAATTATTAAATCATACGTAGGCTTTGAAAGGCCATTCTATTCCGTGTCCTTATAGAGAGTCACGCTGAGTAGGCCGTTTGTTGTCAAGGTGAGAGAGAGGAGTGTTGTTGCCAATGAAAGGTGCGTCTGCCGGCGCTCGCTGCAAGTGCTTCCATTCTGTATTGATTGTTCTGTTCAGTAGGAACCTCCCTCTCGCTAATATGTCAGGGAACAAGGCCAGTATGTAGATAACCTGGCTAATCAAATACATTCACATCATTCAAAACTTTATAAAGTGCAGACTCTAAATAGAAGTCCAGGGACTAAATTAACTAAAGGAAAATGTCAACCAATCACATTCTAGCGGTCACTTTCCCTTATATACCAGAAATTGTCAGCTAGAATCAGATTGGTTGCTATGGGCAACGTCTCCACTTTTTCTTTCCCGCAGTCATCTCATTTCTCCTCTCAGGACTTCTCTCGTGCTGCACCCCATCATCCTTACTCTATCTCGCCCAGACCCTCTTCAAGGTTTCAGATGGCCTTTCTTCCTCATGCAATATCCCTGAAAAAACCCCATAAAAGTCTTGTAACCAAGGCACAGACCTAACAACCAGAGTCCTACACACCCTGCATTCCATACTAATTGCACCTGAACATTGGTGGCCGTCAGAACGACAAAGATAGTGTGATTAAATTTGGCACCCGATCAAATGTATTATTGCGTCCAATGTTGCATTCAGTAACAACCTTCTGACAGATGATTTATTGCTGCTCATCCCTTTGCCACCTCTTGTGTAGTTCCTATCCCTCTGTGCTCGGTACTCAGATACCGCATCTCCCCGCCCTTTTTTTGTTTTCATTGAGTATGCATTTATTAAATAACTACATACATACATAGTCAGTACACAGGAGGTATGCAGAGCAGCATGACTCACAGTGGGGGACAACATACCATATGTGAGGCAATACCAAAGGGTGGTGGAAACTAGTGGGTTGATCTTAGTTGTAGAGGACACACCCCTGAGGAACTTGAGCAAATAAATCAGGTAGTAATGGGGAATAACTCTTAAACGACAATTCCTTTTCTAAGCATTCTTTTGTTTCCTCTCTCATGAATATGGTTTTATCATGCTGTGGTTTTTGTCGTACTGTCAGAACACATAGATTACTCTCTCTTTTTGGCGCAGGCTCATCACACCGTCTGGAACAAACTACGGACCAGAGCTCAGAAACTGGTAAGACGATGTCTTTTTACGATGATGCTCTCATTACCTGCAATAGAAACCTGTTACATGTTTGCTGTACCCGTGATTAATGAAACTGCCATAGAGAGAGGGGGAGCGTCATAAACTGCTCGATAACTTGTCTTTTACGGCGTTGTGTTACAGGCAAAGCAGAGTGCAGCAGGATGATTCCTTGCGTTTACTGCTCATGGCATGTAAAATTACACAGTTTGCAATAAAACTGAATATACAGAAAAGTAAAATTTCTCCTGCTACCAACATAACAGGTGTAGAATCGTGGGAAATGTTTATTCTTTCACTATTGTTATTTATTTTGTTGTATACGGCATTAAAAGTGGACTGAATCCCATTTTTGAGAATGCATTCACCCATTGCCGATCGCAAAATGGCGTCTTGTTAATGCTTCAATGACACCACTGGGTCCTAATATATTTAGTTGCTGTAACATGAATATTGGTTCAACTCGCTGATTTCGATGAAACGATATCCAGTAAAGAATAACACCATGGCCTATATTTACTAAGCTACAGGAATGAATACATGAAGNTGATTGGGGTGCTGCGGCTCTCTCATTTTCCGAAGTGGTTGCTAGTTTTATCTAGAAACGCAATTTTGCGTCTTGTATAGGAGCAACACAAGATTTGATTTTTTCTAAAGCTGGCCATACACTATAAGATAAATTGTTCCAATTGAAAGATTTTTCAATAGTGGGTAAAACCATGATGAATTGCAGGGGGGGGTAAAATGAATGTCAGTGTGTGCATGCAGGGAGAATGCTTTATTGTTGCATGTTGCACACAGATACTGACCAGCGTTACTGTTACACTGTTATTACACTTGTGCTGGAAACATCATCTCTCACCTGTAATACTGATTGCAATTAATTCATTTTACCTCCCCTGCAATTCAACATGGTTTTGCCCACTCTTGAAAATTTTTTCGATTGGAACAATTTATCTTATAGTGTATGGCCAGATTTGGGGGAGCCAAATATATATGTATTATATATTGGAAATGATGGCTATGAAATATGGGAGCCCTTCAGTGGCAAATGCACTGCGACTACATCCAATAATCCATTTATTCAGAGTATTTGAGTAAAATTGAGCTGTTTGCAGGTATATAATAATTACTCTATGTTGTTAATTATTACTGTATTGTTTATATACTATATTGACTGTATATACTATATTGTTTATTACTATTACTGTACCTTTTGCAGTCCATGTAGAAATAATGCAATTGGCTAAAAATATCTTTCATATTAGTTTAGTCTATCGCTATGGCCTATATTTGGGGACTAATTTAATTTATTTGTTTTCTACAGAAATGTGGCGGCAGTCCGTCTACAACGACTATACAATATATGTTATGACGTTAGAACATATTACCTTTAATACGACTTCATTTAAAGTCTAATTTCAATTTTCAGGGCTTAATTCACAGACCTTGCTGCCTAGAAAATGCTGGTGAACACTGATTGATGTGGCGCTACGCGATGTAATCAGGGACACATTATGGAGCATTTGGGGGTGGTTAGGAGTCCCTGCTCATCTATGTAAAGGAATGGGGAATAGCTGCACTGGGAATCAGGCTCGCTGGGGGGGGGGGAAGAAGTGAGGTGGAAATAAGCACTTTGTCTCCTATAGGGAGCATCCAATTTCACAAGCTCCTAGTATGGAAATGTATATGAATAGCGCAGAGATTTCCCATAGACAAAGTGGGTCATTACCATCCACTGCAGATAGCCCCTTATTTTCTAATTCTGCGTAATATGCAGGCTAACAAGGGGCCGGCAATTAAAATCTGAACTGCTGATGCTAAATGATAGATGATGCTGAGCATCATGGGAAAATAATGAATACAGGGATATTTCTAATGATTCAGTTATTTCTCTGTTAATAAAGGGATTAAGACTGAATCCCAGCTGGGTTTACTTAGCATCTGTTTCTCTGCACTTTCTGTAGGTGCACATGTCCAAAACATGTAGGAGTTTGGCTTCTAGTGACTACACAGTCGTTGGGGTAATTCGTACTCCAATAACATTCAGAAATCCATTTTCACCTTTAAAGTATTAATGATGAAATGGCTAGAAAATGTGGAGACACAACATGATCTCTAGACAGAGATCCCCCCCCCATCCTCCAAAAAAACTAACCTAAAAAAAAGTTTCCATTTCATGATATGGAAGCTAGTGGTAAAATGCCCGGACGTGGCTCAGTATGCCTCTTTTCTGCACACAACGCATTTTCATTAACGTTCTGCAGCCTCCTAATCCAGACTTCCGCAGTGATAGTGTATGAGATGGTGCGCGGGGTGTCTGCAGTTCATTGGGCCAGCAGATAATCATACTCTGTGTGACCGGCTTAAGATTTCAAGAGAGCCTTAGAAGGATAGATTAAGGATGATGGGGTGCAGCATGAGAGAAGTCCTGGGAGGAGAAATTAGATTTGGGTTTAGATTTAGTGGAGTGGATCTGTTGCCCTTAGCAACCAATCACATTCTATAGTATTTAATAGAAAAGTCAGGGCTAGAATCTTATTGGTTGCTATGGGCAACACCTCCACATTGCTATCCTCGTAGTTTATTAAATATAGGCGCTCATGTTCACTAGCCAGACATTTCCCTGGTACTGTAAGAAGGGGTATATTTCCTTCTCACAGTAATTGTAATTTGGTCAAGAACAAACCTTTAAAAACTCATTCTGGGGACTGACAAAGTCCCAACATTGGGCGCCCTTCCTCACATTGGACCCTTTCCAACATTGACCAGATTCAGAATGAATAACTAGTAGAGGGCTTGAGCAAGCTGCTTGCGGGAGTCCCCTGAAACATTACAGTTGGTAAGATCTCCAGGCGAACTGAACTTGGTTGCGTACTTCTGGATATCCATCCTACGAATTGGTCCATTCACTATTCTCGCCTAAGCCGTAAGGTAGTGTTGGATGGGTTCAGAAGTTCTCTGCGGGACCCTTAAAGTTATGGTAGTATAAGTGCTGCTAACCCTGCATGAGTGAGGGGAGTGACAGTGTGGAGTATTTACAGACTTTACTGCTCTATTCTAAACTATATGAAGCATCATGAGATGTGAGAAATGGTTAATGTGTTAATAATCACTGAAATCTTTCCCTGAATAAAACGGTTGAGTAGTTATGAAAGACCTTGATAGTGTTTTATAAATATTAGTTGGGGTTTGCAGTTTTTAGGTCTTTCTTGCAGTGTTTTGTAGTTGTAGCTACGAGTGCGGAGTCCGGGAACGATTGCTGGGAGGCAGAAACACCAGAAGAACTGTCTGAATTTCACAGCCTCCATAAATAACGATTGATTGAACTAAGCTGTCAGACAACATCACTTGTCCTTTCGTGAACCCGAGACTCAGGGCTCTTATGTGTGATATGTGCCTGAGATGCTGCTGAGCGTTGGGACAGAGATTGGATCTTTTCTGTGAATAAATAAATCCTCCTCTTTTATTTCTTTACGTTATCCCTCATTACATAAGATTCTTTTCATGCCCATTACACATTAAACATTATACAACATAATAAAGAGAACAGGTCTGATTCTCATACAAGAACACAGACAGTTCCCATATGTCGTGTTTGTCCAAATGTTAGTTACAAAACTGGTTTCCTGTATGATAAATTTTCTGTAAGTGGGACTTGTATTTGTGGCATACGCGTGGACTTAGCCTGATCCTCGGGGGAGGAGTTTAAATTGAACGGTACCATTCGTTCCCAGAACAAGTGTTGCTTTACTGCTGTTATGACACTTTCAATCCTTGCCCCAACATTATATCAGTCCCTAACTCCAATATCTTTCTCCATCCATGTGTTGCCACTTTTGTGTAGTCCCTCTCCTGATGATGATATCCATTTCCATCAATATAGATTTTACATCCTTTACGGAAGCGCAAGGTAGATGCAGGAAGCAATACTATATTGGCACGTGTTGACAGTATACATATGTAGGTTATTTTGTTTACAATGTCTATAGTGGGCTGAGATCTAACACAATTTTGATAAGTCAGGGTTAAGGGCACACCTGCGAGTGGTAAAAACCAACCGTCTGATAAGTGTGAAGCAAAGTTTAAAAGGAGAAGTTGCATGTTTCATCCAGATTATAACTTAATTTATCCAAAACATTCTAGAAAACTGTAACTAGAATCTGATTGGTTGCTATTGGTCCCTATTTTAGAAAATAAACTCGACACGCGTTTCGCCATATAATATACTTTTCAAGTGATCCCTGTTGTGTAATAGGGTTGTCCAGGAATGCATTTACTCCATTTTTGTGTTTTTTCTTTTTGCTCTTCAGTATTGAACCTAAAAAATATCAATTATTAGTGTTGCAAGATTAGATTCTTACCCTTGTGTCCTCCTCTCCCCTTGAACATATGCATTGACACATGGGGACCGAATCAAACCCGGAACACGCGTTATTTTCCCCGTTTGCGTAAGGGAGAAAAACTCGCTCTTTTTAGCTCACGGCTCATTGAGCTGCGTATAAAAAGAAGCGACCTTCTTTTTCGTGTCTTAACCGCGGATTGAATCGGCCCTATAGTATCATCATATATTTAATGTGGATGTATAATTACAACATTTTTGTAGCTGTACATTGACAATTATATTTATTTTTTCCTTGTAGGTCTCTGAGAAGCAAAATGAAGAGTCAGAACCACAATCCACATAATTCAGATGATGTGTTTTTGTTCTTTTACTTTCTTTTTTTTTTATTTTGTGGGGCGTTTTTTTTTTTTTAAATCCTGAAATAAATATTATTTCCATTACATTTTTACGTACGTCTTGTCTCTTTAGTTTTATAGGTTTATTATTGTATTTCAAAGAAGATTATCATTTTTTTCTTTTGTTATAAGTGTTTCCCTCTACCAGTGCTGGTATTTCAGATCTGGGCCTAAATTTCCTTTAAATGCTGGACAATGTGAACTCAAATTGTGAACTGATTGCTATGGGCAACATCCCCACTTTTCCAATCTCGCAGTTGAGTAAATTTATGCCCTGGTGTGTTCATTGCCAACTGTTTAAAGGATCGGCATGTGGTCTTATATGCCTTCTTCTGCTGGGAAACCTTGACTGGTTGGGGTTCCTGAGAACAGAGCTTTGGAATGGTGATAACTCGCTGAGTTAAGTTAAAGCAGGTTTAAGTGATACCCCCCCTTCCTCCCTATGTATAAAGATCAATACATGTTGAACATATTTCTACTCTCATTATAGAGCTGCCGTAGATAACCTCCAAGTGGTGACAAACTGCAGCTCCGAGCACTCTCCAGGTCCGCTATTTGCTAAACTGCTGAAAGGAAAATGAGATGATGATTGTAGCAACCAATGAAATGCTATAGATCTAAGTCATAGATTTCTGTTGCATACTATACAATGTGAGCTAGAATCGCATTGGTTGCTATGAGCAACGTCTCCACTTTACCATTCTCACTGTTTAATAAATCTAGCCCCATGAGTAAAAGCATGGCTGATTCCTGACCAAGCATTATGGGATTTGTAGTGGGCACCCAATATACCGTCAATAGTTATAAGATCACCGGCTGTTGTGGTGGATACGAGCTTTCCTGACGATCTCCTCCTCAATGCCTGTCATTGTAGCATGCGTGGCCTATGNTCTAACATAGTCTTGGATGCCTGCAGCAAGCGCGTGCATTGGGGAGAGTTTAGAACATGAAAGTGTTGTACCGCGTTAGCCATTGACAGGGAACGGCAACTGTCGAGCTCAATAATTGACTAAACGGAATTAATTTAAGTGGCAAATCTGTCAACACTACTTAGGTCTTTATGAGACGTAACACAACATGTAATCATATCGTTATACACACTGGTACAAAGCAATAAAGTTGTCACGATTTTGATGCATGCAACGTATTTCAAATATGGGCTCGACACATTACCAGATCTATCAGTGAATTATCAGCAGAACATATCTGGGGACTAGAGAAATCAACTAAACCGTCGTACATGACAGCTGTGGTGTTGTATCTGCGATGCTGTGAATGATGTTACAAAAACATAAAGACCTTATACCGTCATGACATATTACCTGTTACTGATTGTAAAACAAATCTGTTTTGTTACCTTTCTTGGGGCTTATCAAGACATTGAGAGTTAAGGGTAAAACCAAACATTGAACTGCAGGGGAGACACGTCTATACTGAAAAAAACTGAATTAGAGTTTAAAGGTGATCTTTTCTAACTCAACTCTAATTTACATATTAAACCTTAATCTATGTAGTTTGTGAGTTGTGTGTGCTAAAGTAAAGTGTTTTCTCTGCATATAATATAATTTGTATGCACCCCTCACATTGCTACATGGTTTTTCTCAGCTCTAAATAATTGCCGGCGTTGTGTACCAGATCCAGACTTAAAAATAAGTGCATAAAACTACAAATGGGTAAAACCATGATGAATTGCAGGGGGGGGTAAAATGAATGTCAGTGTGTGCATGCAGGGAGAATACTTTATTGTTGCATGTTGCACACAGATACTGACCAGTGTTACTGTTACACTGTTATTACACTTGGGCTGGAAACACAATCTCTCAACTCTAATACTGTTTCCAACAGATAAAAACTTTCCTCCCCTGCAATAAAACACATTCTTTTTTATTTTGAAAGTTAATGGTGTTTGTATGAACTAGAATGCCGATTGGCTGCACTGAATTGCAACAGCCAATCACTGATTAGCAGGGCGGGGGACAAGGAGGACAGCTGTGATAGGCCCCAAGCTTCAGGGAGCCCTGTTACTAATGTTATCACTACTGATGGGGGCCCCAGAAATCTGGATGTACCGGGGCCCCAAGATTTCTGTTGCCGGCTGATTTAGTAGGAGAATAAATACAAGTAAATAGCACAAGTTCATGTATAGCAGAAGCCCTGGGTATATTTGATTTGCATTCATGCAGGTAGAGAAGACTACATTCTTATTTCTATTGCTTTCTTATAGGTTTATTTTTTTTTTTTTATATATAACAATGAAATCCATTTTGCCCGTCTGAGCTTTTCATCCTTACATAATGATTCTCCGCAGTCCCCAGCTGCCTGCTCGCTGGTCAGAAGCGACACATCCTAATCGCTGGCTGGCTCTTTCTTCACTCAATTACTTGTTACATGTGTTCACGAGGAGCAGGCACCTAAGCACTGCGGCGTCCCCGCTCTGCTGTCTTCCCATGCCCTGCTTCTTACCTCTCTGCTTTGCTGTAGCTGGAACAGGGGAATGCACATTGTTCAAGTTCAAAGAGAAAATAGAGATTTCGTGAGACCCACAGAATGCGTATGGTGCACACTGCTTCACCATCATGCCCCCTCTGCCCCCCCGGGGAGGAAAAAGGAATGGTGTTAGTAGTATAGAAAACTGTGATGTGCTCTTTATATATAATATGGGGTTTTAAGATTTTATCATGTATAATCATAACTACTGAGTGGTATCCGTAGAATAAAATAAAATTAGGTAAATGATACGCTAAACACCGGTATAACTATACAATGTTGTACCCAATATTCCTATACAAAGTCTTAATGTCCCACTTGTCTTTGCACTAATTGGCTGGGCCTCCTGTCAGCCTCAACATTAGACCCAATCAGCTTAGCCTATTGACATCTGTAGAAAAAATAAAAAGGAGGGCAGAGACAGCACTGCAGCACCTCAGATGCTGACAGGCTGCATGACAAGCAAATGACAACCTATTTAACCGCAGACACTGCAAAATTTTGTCATCTCTTGAGAACATAACAATACATTAATATGACCAGAGTATTATAAGGATATTTTATTGCCATCCTCCACGATTTGCTGGCTCCTCACATCCTACATAACTACACGTCACTCATGCATCCAGGACTGAGGAGTCTGCTGCACATTGCCGGTCACTCCTCCGCTGCATGCACATGCACAGTGCCGGTCACTCCTCCGCTGCATGCACATGCCAGTACTGGCATATGTGTCCGCTTCTCCTCCTGGGCCTGGCCGAACAGAGTGGTGGCCGTCCTGCTTCCCCTTACACTGAAATGACCTGCTTCAATCTATTACACTATCTGACATCCTCAAGCCTCTGAACGCGCCGTCAAAACCTAATTCCCTCCTCCACCTAATTCCTTCTATCCTCTCCCTCCTCATCCCAATATCACCTGTACTGCCCCCCCCCCTCCCACTTACACTTATATAAGTAGGGCCCTCCACCCTCCTGTCATCTCCCTCTACCTGGCCCCATCTCTTCCCCTTTTATCTCTCCTGAGACTATCACTGCCTTTATCAACCCCTTCCCTGTCTTCCTTCATTTCTATCTGTACTCATTTTACACTGTTCTTGTGCTCTGTTGTGTTCTCCATTGTGGTCTCTATTATGTTGTATTCTAGTTACTTTGTTGTTGTTACTTTGTACCCTCATGTTCTGTCTTGTACAGTATTCCCTAATGTAAGGCGGATATCGTGTGACGCCTTATACATTAATAATAACCAGGGCCGCCACCAGGATCACCCGGGCCCGGGACTCAGTACATTCAGGCAGGCTGCCTGCAGAAGCTGGCACGCTAGTACAGGGTGCCATGCCACGGCCGGAGGTTGGGGGAATGGCCGGGCCGGGACTGTAGGACCGACTGTCCCCCCCCTGATGGCAGCCCTGATAATAACCTTATTAATAAGTTTTAAATATCTGTTGTGCCCACTTGAAAATTGGCTCATCGGTGGCTAGTGTATATCCAGCTTTACTCTGAATTTTGTATTATGTGTTATATATTATGTAAAATTCTTGAACTTCATATTTCAACGATAAACTATTCTGTGAATTCCTAAAACAAGGTCTAAGGGTCGTATCCAGACAGAAGAAGAGAAGAATGGAACAATTGCAGTAAATGTGCACGGAGCGCCATTCCTTCTCTTATTTTGTTCCTTATGATCTTTTGTCATTCAAATCAATTCTGTGAAACATCTTCAAAGGAATACATACTTCTTAAAGTGCTTTTGAACTGATTTTTCGGGATTGAAATCGGAGCCCTACTTATGTCTGCACTTATCATGAGGAGAGACGTGTCAGCCAGTACATTGGAGAACAAAAGTTACAGCTAATGAAATCCCATCACAAAACAAAAATATCCAGTCGGGGTAATGTAGGTTCTTCTTTTGTGGACTGTAGTTTTTACTATAGAGTTTATTAAACATTCAGCTTTTGCAATTGTAACCTCACCAAAACCATGTTTCACGTGCGGCTATGCCTCTTCCACCCATCACTCAAAGATGTCAATTTCACATCTATGAAAGAGCATGCAAACAAGTCTCCGTGCACCCGAGCTGTCAGCCGCCGTTCTGTGCAATGCTGTGAATGATTACTAAGTAGCTGGCGGGAAACGGGAGAAAGCGCTGCTGCATCCTTACCTCTAAAACACAGGACAATTCTCCAGTGTGATAAATAATGGACAGGAGCGCACACGGTCTTCACAAGATGTCATCTATACCACGAAATAACATGCACTATGTTCAGCTCCCCATCAACCTGGCAAATCAAAATCATGTTCCAGTAATAATAATAATAATATTTCAATATTTGAAATGGCTCAGTTTATACAAAAGTGTTATTTAAAAAATAAAAAGTGAATGATTAAATAAATAAATTTATATAAACAGTCCTGCTTTTATCCCCATCATGCCCCCAGTCCTGCTTTTATACCCTTCATGCCACCCCAGTCCTGCTTTTATACCCATCATGCTCCCCAGTCCTGCTTTTATCCCCATCATGCCCCCCAGTCCTGCTTTTATCCCTATCATGCCCCCCAGTCCTGCTTTTATCCCCATCATGCCCCCAGTCCTGCTTTTATCCCCATTATGTCCCCCAGTCCTGATTTTATACCCATCATTCCCCCCAGTCCTGCTTTTATACCCATCATGCCCCCCA
>JABWIB010009679.1:3791-14748 GCA_016617825.1 Platyplectrum ornatum | reverse complement strand
TTGGTCCAGTGGTTTAGGTTTAGTTGCTTTGCCCCCTACCCTGGACACACATTATTTTACTAAACCTACACACTATGCAGCTGAACAAGAACATTCATCTTAAGGTATATACCTATTTTCACATTTAAAAGATGATGTATACATTAATTGATGAAACTTTAATATAATTATGAAAATTGCTAAACAGCTTAGGTAACAGTACTCTTAGTTTAGTAAGTGTCATGTCTGCTNTGCTGCAGGATGAATAGTATAGTACATACTCATTCNTATGTAGTGCCGCACACATTGCTAATGTAATATGCCGGCACTACTGTATGTTTTAAANGGAAACTGCTGGCTGCTGTTTCCACTGCAGGGACCCGGGAAAAATCCTGATAAAAACCCTGCATGGTCCCTAAAGAAAACCCGGCTCTATGTGCATAAACTNTGGGGGTTTTATGTCAATGGAAAAGGTGTATAAGTTGTACTGTGGTCCTCTTTTATTGAAGAATCTGCATCATTCATTGGTGCTTTTCTTTAACATGTAACGATACAAGCTGTTTGTCAGGCATTTCTATATTTGTTTCCATTACATAGTTTAGTTCAGTAATATGTAGGCTTTTTCACTAATATTTAGGTTAGTTTTACCTGATTTTGCCTAGTTAATGGCCTAGAACAATTAAACATAGTGTACGACATTGAAAGTCCATTTTTTTGAACTCTGCAAATACTCCTGTGCATTCCTAGAATACCATTCCTGGAAAAATAACCTTGGTGCTTTACTGACTGTATAATAACAGCACAATATGTGCTGGAGAGACTCCTGCGGTGTGAGTTACTTTTGACCTTGCTTAAGTCACTGGGCTATATTTACTAAACTGTGGAATTGGAAAGTGAGGATGTTGCCCATAGCAACCAATCTCTATTTCTTTTTACATACTGGGGAACGAGAGTTTGAATNGNATTGGTTGCTAGGGGCAACATCCCCACTTTTCCAGTCCTGCAGTTTTAGTAAATTCATCTTGGTTCAGGTGCATATGGATTGTGGTTGAATAATATATTAGGTGCCTTTATGATATGCAAGATATTATTCTATGCTGTTCTAACATGTAAAGTTGAAGTGATATGAAATACTGAAATATGAGCCTTAAGAGTATAACACTTCAGTAGTCTAAATATAAAAAGTTAAATCTAAAGCATGATGATAAACACTCTGTAATGTTCAAGCCCAAACTCCTAGNAGAAGTACATTTTATGTCCATTTTATTCCCATAGGACAAAACTACCTATATTTGAACAGATTAGAGGGCACATGGAACACAAACACCCTACTAAGCAGTGATTGCAGGAAGATTGCCCATAGCAACCAATGAGATTCAAGCTGAAACTAAGAGCTTGAATCTGATTGGTTGCTATGGGCAACATTGCCATGTTTCAGTCTCCCTGCTTAGTAAATTTAGGTTTTGCACCTTTTTAAAGTGTGAAAAGTGTTACTGAGATAAAAAAAACTTCGTTTTTTTCCTATTCCATACCTATTTTCTGTACTTCCTGAAGTAGTAAAAATACATATATTATTCATCCTAAAAAAAATATTTAAATACTATGAAAACACATAACTTTGTAGTATAGTTTGTCTTTAGTTATACCGTATATACTCGAGTATAAGCCGACCCGAATATAAGCCGAGGCGCCTAATTTCACCTTAAAAAAAAAACTGGGATAACTAACTTATTGACATCATACTGGACAATGACTCGAGTATAAGCAGAGGGGGGCACTTTCACCACAAAAAAAATGTGCTGAAAAACTAGGCTTATACTTGAGTATATACTGTAATTATTATTTAGGTATTTTTAATTCATACTGAAATATTTTTCATATAGCACATGTCTACAAATGATTGTATTTAATAAACAACAGAAGCTCCAAAGAGGGTTGCATTAGAAAGTATTTAATGAAGTTTGGTATAAATCTTATGGGCCTGGATATAGGAAACGGTCCTGTGCTAGGGACACAAACTAAAAATCCTGTCTTGGGCACAGAAATAATCAGGGCTACCACTGAANGACGGTAAAGTACCTAAAGATCTGCCTACCCCTGCATCTGTCTGCCCGGTGCTAGCGGAACGGGGCTTCCATCATATGTAAATGAGAACAGTCGTGTAGGCTGCCTGTTTTTCCGCCATATGCTTACAGTGAATGTGATCAGGATTTTTTTCATGCTTATTTCAANAAAGTAGAGAAGGTTTTTTTTATGTTGCCTGAAAATAAATGGATTTTGTTGTTTTTTTTTTTTCTACTAACCCTGTGATCTTGTGATGAGCTTGGATGCAAGTGCTCATGTAGTCCCTGTGCTCATTAGCAGGATACTGTCAGATGGAAATGGCTGTTTTCACCCTTGAGGTAGCATCAGGGCTCACAATCCGCTGCTCTTTCCACACCACTTTCTTTCTTTTTCTTGAAGATCCTAATTGTAGCTGTTCAATGAAGCATAAAGAAAAACAAAATTCTTCAAGTCACATTTTACTACTTTAAAAGGGAACTATGTGCTAAATCTGATTACCGAAAGATTGTATAGTTACAGTNTAAAAGTAAAAGCAGTAATGTGTGATTAATACGCTGTCACTGTTCACATAATACACAAAGTCATCTTAAACATCACCTATTGGAAGCAGAGCCAACCAAGTGCCTCAACCTTTTTACCCCAAAGCAAAACAAATCCTGCAGAAGTCTCCTATGTACAGGCTGTGGCTTTGTCTTGGGTCCTTGCTCACTTACCGTAGTAAGTTTAATTGCTTATAGAGGCAAAGTGGCTTGGACTCTGGGACTCTGCTTGTCTGTAAACTTGTATGTCGCGGTTTGTGCACTTCTAAAACAACCCCCAACTCTGAATTATCTGCCGCTATACATCTAGATCCTGTCTTAACCGTCATTTATGATGATTAATTAAATAATCCCTATTGCATTGTGTAAAGTTATAAAGCATAGCCAAGTATGGTCTGTGCTACTGTGTGGTTTATCACTGTCATTCGTGCAAATGTGATATCATGCAACTTCTCTATCTGCCATAAACACGCTGCTGTGTAGACCTCAGGCANAGCATATACCTTTTTATTATCCTCTCCATCTCACTAAGACTTCTGTTGAGTCTATAGTTACTTGGGGTATTGAGTGCCCATAAATAAAGTTTGTACTTGTGCATAACAAGGATTGGTTGCTATAGGCAACATCCCCNCTTTTCCAATCCNGTAATTTAGTANATTTAGGCCCAAATGTGCAAGAATTGTACTATTCCTCAAATGCATGGCACTTCCTAACCCAGAACTCAATCTTCATTCATACCCCCACATGAAAGGAGACTGGTGCAGAAAGGAGGATCCTGCCACTTAAATGGCCACCCACAACGACCATGTGTATGCATGACGGGTCATTGTACCCTGCCATAGTAAAGGATTCACACATGGAATCTGCAATTGGTTTTAGTCCATTCCAACATGTAAATGTCATATGCATGCTCAGACTACATACGCATTTTGCCTGCATAAATAGTCTGTCGTACTGCAGTCTATATCCTGTCCACACACAGACTNGGGANAATTTGTCNGGAGACAACTAGCATGAGTTATGCAGTGTAGGAGGATCCGGAGCACTAGGAGGAAACCCACACAGACGCAATATAGATAAGGCCTTGCCCAGGAATTACAAATAATGCACNTTACATAATGTATAGTTTGTTTATGGAATATAGGAACATAGTGAATGCTGTCAATTTTCATTCGAGTCCAAAAAAACCCTTTAGTTTCTTTCCATAACATTAGATGTTATGCTTGGCATTGTTTTTGTTTTATAGCTTTAGCACATTATTAATATATATTGTTTTTTGTTTTACTTGTTGCCTGCACCATCATATTGGAAATTATGGTGGTTCTGAGTTTGGAACAACGAGTTATTAGTGAGAGTCTGATCAGTGCGAACCTTAACTGTTNAATGAAGATGATCATAGAAGAGGTGCTGTGTGTTTTAGAGAGTAGATCTTAGATATGTTTCCCTATGGCTATGTTCTTAATGAATATATTGGACTTCCTANAAGATGCATAGAAATGTGGACTGTGGCTTCTAAACAGAGTAATGAGGCATATTTAGGACCTGATACCAGAAATATCAGGTGACTATCAATAAATTATTGATTAGTTTTTTTGTTCAGTGTGTTCTAATAAAATAAAAGCCCTCGTCCATAACCGTTTTGTCTCGTAATATATTGGTGCCTTAGTGATCCACAATGGGAGCTAAATCCACTTCACTAAAAACCTGAAAATAAAAATATGCTGGGCATGGGATGTGCAAAACCACCGGAAAAGATCCGCATCTCTGTCCAGGACAGATTACTGCCTGTGGAGTACACAAGACTGACTGTTGCCAAAACCCAATATACTGCACATCTTATCTTAGAGGTCTGGAGGTCATGTGTGATATATATTATGGTTCTGATGATATATTTCTTATATATATTTCTAATAAACATCATATGCATTACAGGCATTAGGAAAATTCCTTCACAATTTTTGTTTGTCACTATTAAACGTCATATTTATATCCATAGAAATTCCATAGTGTGAGCACTGCCACTGTGNTCATTAATATACATAGAATATATGCTTTCTTATACATTCCTCTGCTTCAGTGTTGCCATGAACTAAGCAAGGCTAAGAAGAGAGTGCTGAAGTAGCAATCATTTGTTGTTGCATCCATGACCCTGGTCTGAACTGACACAGAAGTGTTTGCTGGATAAGTTGTGTAGTAACATTCCAGGGGTTTATGCAATGTATGACTATACGATTACTATGGTCTTTTATAGAGGTTACTGCTTGCACCTAATGTCATAGGCGTACGTTTACACCATGGAGTTTTCAATCCTGATTATTAGCTCANAATGCGGATGAATATGGAGAGTTATTATGGAGGGCAAGTAATTATTGACCTTCGGATAGGAAGCTGCCACGAATTATGCAGCACTGTTCTTTGACAGAATCGTGGTGTGGTGCGTGGCTGCCAAAGCAATGGAAATGGTTTAGTATAAACCATACGTTTTATAATCCTAGAAATGCAATGTGGCTCAATGCTTTGAACAGCTCTGTTCCGACAGGTCTGTTCCACGCAATGATACAGCGATTACAGATAATCTACGCTAGAAGCTGGCTCGACGCAGTGAATCTGCTGACTGATGCAGCACCAAATCTCCAGCTCCCAACTCTTCTCCTAAACCTAAGCAATGAACCCTAACTANCCCCTTCTATGCCAAAGGGCCGGAGTAGGTATTTGGGGGACCTCGAGCTGGAAACGGTCGGCCATCATTGTAATGAATGGTACTATGCCGAAATGTGGATATTTTGGAAAATGTAAGTACTATTTTGAAATGCATACAGCTGATATTTACGTGTCCACTGTATGCATGTTAAAATAGTTCATTGCAAAGCGTCTGCGTCTGGATTGAGTGCTTCATCAGCATATTTGGTGACAGTATGCAGGAAGATGCCACTATCCTTTGTATGTTATGTAATATATGCAGCCTATAAAAAAAAAAAAGGCCACATTTGCAACAAATCATTTTTTTACATGGATTATTACCCACATGTGGCTGTGCATAAAGGTAAATAAGAAAGTAGTCAATAATGTAGACCTGAGTTTACTTTCAAGATTATTATTACCAGTAAATAAATACCTTGTGCTAGCTTCCTTTTACTACCTATTAAAAAGAACGCCTAATTTAAAGCATTTATTGATCCATGCGCTGTAGAAGTCNTTCTCCGAGCTCTTTATGCCTGCATGAAGTAAATAAACCATCAATAGTTTTTAAGCCCAAGTAGAGGGTTTGAAATCTGCAACNATTGAAAACCTTNTTAACTAGATTTGTCTGTTTGTATCCAGACTCTTCATATCTAGAAAGTGGGAAACAGAATAATATACATTTGTGTAAAACAGTAAAAAGGTTACGTATGTTGTTAGGTTTTCTATTTTACATTGAAACATATAGAGCATTGAGTTGATTATTGTTCTGCACTGGATCTTACTATATATATTATTATGTTATGTTTTTGTGAAAAATATAGTTACAGTATCTATCTATAGTTATGTGTATCAATCTATAGAGATTCATATAATGAAATACATTAATAATACATATACTATCAGAACAACTAGTGTAGTTAATGGTTACTATCTTAAAATATTAAATGGCAGCCATGTCGNTATTTGGTTATAGCCAGTTTCAGTGTATCTGTGACTTAAAATACGTTTCTCAAATATCCGCTACTTCATCCAAGACCAAGGCCTTTATTCACTAAACTGCAGAGATGTTTCCCATAGCAACCAATCAGATTCAAGCCCTCACATTCCTGTTTCATGCTTGGGAATGTCTGCTAGAATCTGATTGGTTGCTATGGGCAACATCTTTACTTTTCCATTCCCGCAGTTAAGTATCTACCACCAAAGTGCAAAACCATGAATAATATATCCAAAAATCCATTTTTTGTGAGGCTAATGTGAATAATATGTGTGACTTAAAGAACTCAATAAGTACNAAATTTATAGCAAATTTCAAATGTTTTGTCTGGTCATTCCTGAGCTCTTTCCTGTTTCCCCCCACTAGTTCCTACACAAAAAGGTTTCTCGTATTGTATATTTTCCTTTCTTTTTATTTGGTGCTAAAAAAAATTTACACAAATAATTTTCCTTACATGATTTTGTTCTAGATTGTGCCATTGCATGTAAGTGTATCCAGGACGTTTTTGCATTCTTGTAATGTAGAATATAAGAGGTTTTCGTGCAGTTCATTGCTGCCGTTTTCTTGGGATCTTTGGCTAATCCGGGTAATACATATTTTGCTGTTTTGACAGAAGCTTTAAATTTGACAGCATATGGCTGTGGTTAATTCTTTTTTTTTTTTAATTAAGATTTAGGTTATTCTTATGCTTAACATACTCTGTTTACAAGCCTCAAATGGAAGTCTATTCAACANATCCCCTGCTTGAAGAATGCCTTGTCCATGTACTAACTGATGATCATGTAACTGTGTTCCAATCTATTCCTGTTTTCATCTGTCACTCAGGTGTACTAACTTGCTTATGAAATATTTTAGGTTGGTTGTTCAATAAAAGGGCCCTGTTCCCTCGTGTCTGGGTATTATATTATTAGAAATCTACACATGGGCTGAGAGTGGCGCGCTCCAGTTATTTGGCAGGTTGTCTTGCTCGTGTTGATTAGGGAGGCCTCTGCACTAATGAATGGTATGTGAGGAATGATGGAGATATTGGACGTTTAGGATTCCATAGTCCTAGCGCACATGAGGTTTATGGCAGTACAACCTTCACTTGCCAGATGCCTTTAAAACATACATTTCTTCATGCAAAGGTTATAGCATTTTCCTGCTTTGTTACTTTTGTTTTGTTTTTAGTATATTAATTTCTTCTGACACGTTAAATATGTGGATGGGGTATGAGTTTGTTCACCGTTTTAAATGACTGACACACAGGATACACTGATAATATTAACAGATTTATAATTCTCGACTGCAATGCATAATATGTTGCCACTATAAAAATAACATGACCTAATGTATTTATTAAATAACTGTTCTATAACTGGTCTTTGGATGGATTTGATGTCTAATTATGACATGGCCTTTTCTGTGTGATAGACCAGGCAATGTCTGTGTGTCTATATGTGAGTAAGTACATATAATTATCTGGATTAACATTTTATGGCCATGGTAATAAATGTATTGAGGCCTGTTTCAGATGGAAGATTAGGTATGTCACAAGGACCATAACAGTTTNTATAAGCAGAAGGACATACTGTGCGCCCACTGTAGCAATGTCATAGTTGGCCTTTAAGTTGTCATTCCTGAGGACATCTGNCAACAGGATACTTTCTGTATAATAAATGAATATTATATGACTATTAACAGACAGCAGCCACATCATTTGTCGTACATATTGACATATAATCATTAATAGTAAATTAAATGTAAACTTAAAAATAATTTTTGGGGGTGATAAATTTACACTTGTAATTAATACTTCTCTCCATAAAATATTAAGGTACTTCTTGTGGTTTGCATCTAGAGTATCTCATGAATATTTCAGTTATCATTATAAGGGCAAACGTTTAAAGCATTGCCTTTTGCTTTCTCTGCTTAGTCACACTAGGATGCATTACACAGGCCTGACAGTGAGAGTCTGTGATCACAAAACAGTGGTTTGTGTGACCATGTATGTAACATGAAAATCCGTTATGTTTTATACTGAAATTAATATTCATAATTTAAACAGTGCAAGTAATGGAGGCATTTACTACGCTAAAAGGAGCGAATATTATAACCTCTATATGAGGTCTGTTAAGTGGAAGAAGTGGTATGTAAACAACAGTGGCTAGAATTAGGGCAATAAAATGTATGAATATCTTTCTGGATGCCCCTGCTAAGAGTATAATCACATTGAATACATTTGGATTACTGTGTTTGGAACAATATTATCTAACATGGATGAGTTTTAGCTATGTTAGACCTTTTTCTAGATACTTTTGTTCAAATCAGGTTTTCTTGGTTGCATTCTAAATTCTTCTGACTCAGAAACGTTCACCAACCAATGAGTTCTGAAGCATTTCACTGAATATGAGCAGATATTACCTGAAACACTGCAGAGTTCATCCTGCTGCTTCTGTCACATCATAGATACAAGGGGACCAGTTCCATTGTCAGCCATACATGCCCACCCTTGACACGACCACCACCATGCTTCACTGATAAAGTGGTTTGTTTCAGATCATGAGCAGTTCTTCTCTTCTCATGGCTCTGGTACATGTTGATCTTTGTCTCATCTGTCCATAGGTTGTTCCAGAGCTGTAATGGCTTTTGTAGAGCTCTCTGCTGCACTCATTGTTTTTAAGAAGGTTCCAGACAATTGATTTAGCCATGCATAGTGTTTTTCAGGCTAATGATGACTTCTTCACTGATAGTTACAGCAACAGACTCCAAATGCAAATGTCACACCTAGAACCAACTCCAGACCTTTTACCCGCTTAATAGATGATAAAGTAACGAGGGAATAGCCCACATTTGAGACCATAGTCCCATTACATATAGAAACCGTTGTAATGCCTGCTGAAAGATAAAATGTGAGAATTGCGCCGATGTCCCAATATTTATGCACCTGACTGTGTGTGTATGTATATACATATGTGTGTATGTATGTATGTGTATATATATATATATATATATATATATATATAAATAAAAATAAATATTTAGTGTGTGTGTTTTCTCTCTTTTATATTTGATTTTGGATGTTTTGTGTATATATATTTATTTGGTTGTTTATTTATTCTTATTGTTATTAAAAGACTAGATGTTAACATTATAGTGATTTGTACCTTGAATATACATGTCACTTTATTCGACTGAATGCATTTGAGTTGGATTGAGTTTTTTGCTTTAGTTTAATAGAAATACACACACTGTTCATAGGTTAGCTGATTTTAGGTGTAGAGACCTTTGTACCCTTCAGAGTGTGCCAGGAATTCCAGCCAGTGTATTTCCTGTAATTTATATGTAATTTATATGCAGGTTTAACGACAGGCATAACAACATACCGGGCATCTGATTTGTTTTTATCTTGTCACACTATGCTTATATCCTAATCCACATTACCATTAATATGACTCTAACAAAGACAGACAGCTCCTTGGGCTAATAACCTGAGCGTAAGCTCCTCTCCCATATGTTCCTTTTGCTGAATGTTTGGCTGCTCNCTTCGGACCTGCTCTGTGGGCGTTTTGGAATACCCAGCATTTGTTAGGGCTAACCATGTATGTCATGTGTGGATAGACTGGGGACTCCTACTCATGTTTGGTGTTGGCTCCTTTGGATTCTGGTGTTGCTACTTAATAAGTAAATACAGTTTCATTGACCAGTAAGTTGGTTTTGTTTATGCCTGGAGCCTTTAAGAGGGACATTTTGGTTCTAAGAAAACTTAAGGTCATCCCAATCATATTATTTGATGATAGAAGCGATGAAATATTTATTTGATTCAATGGGAGATAAGACAGTAGATAAATGGATGAAATAAAGAGAGCAACAATTTTATTTATGTAATCTAAACAGATCCTATATAAAGTGTTGGACAGCTGTGCTCATCAACACATTGCTAAACATTGGCTTTATTATAAACTAGTGCAACAGATTTCTTGTTCTTTACAGGAAACAGAGCACAGCACTTGATCATGGGATTTCAGCTGACAGAGTAGATTTACATTTTTCCAGAAGTGTCTTATTCTTTGTAGTAATTCTGCACACACTACATAAGGAATTAGAATGAAATGTCATAATTATTAGTTATGAATATACATCTTGCCAAACGCATTGCTGTGCAGGAACGTGTCGTAGGGTGAAGACCTTTACACAAAGTCTGCAGCGCTGCCCCTAAGTTCTTCTTCACTGGGCGTTAATGAACTGCGTGGAGTGAAGTCATGGCACATGTATGTAANTCTTGGATTGCGGATAGTTCAAATTGACCAGATTTATTAAATCGGAACAAGATCCTTTGTTGTTCCAGTGCTCAGCTCTGTAGAGTGAAACATAATTTTAGTAGAATAATAGGTCATTTATTTTGGACAGTGCTTGGTGTTGCAAATGGAAAACGAGGGTTTGAAGTATATATGACATTAATGTGTAATTTTGTTGTAAAGGGTATTTTAGATTATATTGCATTTTACAGCTTTAGAAACAAGTCTGGGTAATAANAATCAGATTGAATAAATGTTAGCTGTATCTATTTATGAATATTTCTAATTTATGAAGTTTTATAAAGGCACGCCATGTCAATTCATAGCGCTGACAGCTGCTGCACAAGGAAAAGGTTAGGCAGTGGGTAGAGGANGGAGTGTAGAAGGGGAAGGTCAGGATTAGGCTGTAGGAAGGTAAAGGT
>JABWIB010009678.1:7396-19350 GCA_016617825.1 Platyplectrum ornatum | reverse complement strand
AAATAATGTCACCCCACAGTCTGCTCCCCTGTAGTAATAAAGTCACCCCAGCCTGTCCCCATTAGCCCCAGCCTGTATCTTACCTCTGTCTGGGATCTTCCACTTCTTCCACTGTGAGGAATGAACAAGAACAACACNAGATGGGAGCCACTAGCAGCCCTGTGTAATGAATGGAGGGGGCGGGGCACTCGCAGCCCTGTGTAATGAGTGGAGGGGCGGTGCACTCGCAGTCCTGTGTTAGTCAATGGAGAGGGGAGGGGGAGCAGAGCTGCAGATCTCTGTGCTGTCTCCCTCGCAAGATCCGACGTCACAGGGGCGGGATTTTGCCTCGGTTCCTGCTCGGAACCGAGGAGGCACCCCCCGAGCCTGCCCGATTCGCCCTGGATCCCAGAGATTCGGATCTGTCGGATCTCTGGGATCCGAACACGCTCATCTCTAATATTGGCACATGAAAAGGTTGGCATAGGCAGGCACCATGTTAAAGCCCTTGTAACTATATAAAAATTAAACTGAAACAAAAAATTATTTCTCACCAGAACAAAAAAAAAAACAGAAAAATTAAATGGGTGGACCATCATAAGATGTAGATAATAATGCTAATCTAACCGCTTGTAATCCCACCTCATGGGGAATAGTTGTGGAAAGACTTGATACATCTAATGTTACTAAGATANACTTTTGACTAGGTTTCTTATATTTTGCCAGCTTGAGCAAAAAAATTGTTTGTGTCCTTCAAATAACTCGTTGTGGACTGAACTGTAGGCTTTTGATGAAAATCGATTAACTGTCATATTGGATTACACAAGGAACCCCTGGACGATATGATTAGTCATCCTGGGGGATTCTGTAAAGTTTTGTGCACTTTAGGTAGTGTGTAAATGATTGGTATTATAGGTTTTTCTCAGAAAACTTACGGTATCCCTAGTGAGCCATCCCTTGTTTAGGGCTTAAATTCCTTGGTAGGATCCATTTTCAGGATAGTATTGCAAGGTTTATCAGATAATTGAGACTATCTCATCCACATAGTATGATTTGTCTAAGATGACCACAGATCCTCCCTTATCCGTGGGACTTATAATTATCTCTGCATTATTGTGTAGTGAATCAACTGCAACTCATGAAATGTTAGGTTGGATTTATAGATTTTACTCGTATTTCACTCTTTCAATAAGTCACGTCTCACCAGACGAATAAAAGAGGCATTTATTGTAGGAGGGTCAAATCTAGATTTTGGCTTAAATTTGTCCCTCACCACAAAAGTATTATGCTTATCAATGAAGAAGTCCCGTAATTTCAATTGCCTCTGAAACTTTGCAATCTCCACTTCAACATTAAACATTTTAGGTCTATATGGCTTATAAAAGACAAGCAATGTTTCAGGCCATTAATTCCGACTGGGTAGGTGTATATTTAGATAAGTTAATCACTGCTGTTTCAGTCTCCCTGTTTGTTTCTTGGTTCCAGCCCTTGTTACCATGTCCCCGTCTCTCCCTTCGAATGGGTTTATATTATTTTTGTTCTTCTGAACCCGGCGATCCACTAAAAAATGGGCACCTTGTTGACCATTTTGGGTTGAACCATCTGAAACGGTTTACGATGCTTGCGTATCAAGGTCCGTGAAGGACCTACGTCTTCAACTNTCTAGGATGTCGTGGAACATTTCTCCTGCCTACACTGTAACCATGTAGCCATTGATAAACACATCCCTCTTTATAGTTTTTCTTTACGTTTATATTTGTTCTTTTTATATATATATCTGTATCTGGTATATGCCGATCATAAGTGCAGATTATAGCGATATTTAACCCTATGTATTCTTTATTCATGTGGTACTACTACACTGTACTACAAGTAGGGAATACTGGTGCACACATGCGTTTTACATATGCGTTGTGAACTATCCAGAGCAGCCAAACTCTGACGGGCTGGCCACTTTCAGCGGTCTCTAATTGAATAACAGTAGTGCCTCTATACACCAGGAACTCATCATGCCGTAGGAGTTTTGGAACAGCGCAGCCCACCAAGGTGGACACGCGCTGCCTCTACTCTTTCCAGACACCATACGGAGCTAACCCTCAAGTGGTACCGAATTCTATTATCCGAGGACCTGCACATGTTTACCATCTTATTTCTCACATAATTTTTACTCTCTGACTAATATTATCAGATGTCATTCTAAATTTTAACACTAATACTGCAATACTGAGTGATATAGAGCTTTTCTACCTAAGTATCTCTGACATTTAATTTGTGTATTGATGATTGTTTTAAGACATAGTTTTTTTTAAAATAGTATTTGATATTATTTTAGTAAAGATTTAGTTTTACCAATCACCTTTTTTATGTCTAATGTGTCAGCGATTTGATTAATATAAATATATATAACTAAGTGTCCCTTGATTATAGCTGGTGCTATTTACATTTTTACTAGTATAGGTTATGTCTTCTCTATTTCTAGAAGCTGTACTTGATAGAGATATCCTACCACCCATATTGAGTGGCAGGTGTAGGCTTATCAAGTGGTGAAAGGTCAGATACAAAGATGAGTGTGTCATCCCCTGTTAAGGTAGAAATATTAGTACAATTTCCTAAGCTAAAATAGCAAGGTTAACATAACTTGCCCGGTTCAACTATTAATAAGGAATGAGGAATTCCCAAATAAATATATTTATACGATGAAAGCACCTAGCCAATTACATTTTTAAATTTACACTTTATAGTGTAAAATACCATCTTTGGAATGGGGGACAGGAATCTGCATTTGAAGTTCCACATGTGATGCAGGAGTTAGTTGGGGAGACAACTCCACAGTAGAGGATCTCCACTGGATTGGTGGCCCCAGAAAAAAAGGATGTCACTATTTGTAAAAAAAAAAAAAAAAAGTTAAGTATGATGTACCTGATGTGTGTTTATGTATTTCTAAATGCAACAAGTTATTTAATGGCATAAGGGACAAGAACATGTTTTAGATAGGAATAAATTCCCAACATTGCCTTTCTAAGAAGAATTTGACTCCTTTTAAAAAATAGTAAAAATTCCAATGCAGTTTACCAACATTTTCCAATTTTCACAAACCACAAACCACTCCTTCCTGGGTGCAGGAGACTGCTCGGCAGCCTGGGGTAACAGAGAGCCAACCAGAGAAGCACTCTTCTTAACTTTTCCTTTAGCGTCTTTATAACTTTACATGAGAACCCCTGTCTTCTCAGATTGGGTCTCAACTGCCAGGCCGTTAGCTTTAGGAAGCTTGGATCTGGGTGCCTGAACTCTCCCTGCAGTGCAGGTTGTTCCGAACTGGTAGTGGCCATGGTTCATCCACCGCTANNCAGTACCTTGGCAGTTTTGCATTTNCTGCTGAGACCATGAGGTCCACTTGAGGTTGTCCCCATTTGTTCACTATTGCTTGAAACACACTTTGATTTAGCTCCCACTCTCCTTAAAGAATAACTCGACGGCTGAGCATAACGTCCGCCGTAATGTTGTCTTTTTCAGCAATGTAGATTGCTTTTAGGTCTAGAAGATACGTTTCTGCCAAGCATAGTAGCGGTAGTGAAAGACTTCTTGTGCCTACCTGGTTATTGATATAGGAGACCACCACCTTGTTGTCTGATCTTACGAGGACTGATTTTCCCCTTAATATTGGACAAAAATGCTAACATGCCAGGAGTACTGCCTTCATCTCCCTGATGTTGGAGTGACGCAGACTGTAAGCTTGGGACGAGGTTCCTTGCGTTGCCTGTCCTTCGCAGGTTTCTCCCCACCCAAATGTGCTGGCGTCTGTGGTGAGAACTACTTGCGGTGTTGCGATGAGATCTTTGTCGGCGTCTAAGGTAGCATCTTCCATCCACCACATAAAGTCTATAAGGGCTGCTCGCGAGAGAAGGATCCTCCTGAAATTTTTGGATTTTTGTCCCACTGGGACAGAAAACACAGCTGTAGGACCCGCATGTGGAATCTGGCCCACGCCACCATGTCCAGTACCGCAGACATTAGCCCCAGCATCTCCATGCACTGCCCCGAGGTAGCCCATGTTCTTTCAGTGAGTATATGGCACTTCTGTTTCATTTTGAGCTTCCTTTCCAGGGTTAAGGAGACATTCATGGTGCCTGAATCCAGTATAGCACCCAGATATTTCAGCCGCTGAGCTGGAATCAGTGAGCTTTTTTACTCGTTGATAATCCATCCGTGGCTTTGTAATGTATGAAGCACGATGTTTGTGTGCTCCAAGGTCCGCTGGAACGAGTCGGACATCACCAGGATATCGTCCAAGTACGGGTATACTTGTATATTCTGAAGGCGTAGATGCGCAATGACTATGATGAGGACTTTTGAGAAAGTCAGAGGGGATGTCGCCAGGCCGAAAGGTACTTTTGATGTGACAGATGGATGGGTACGTNGAGATAGGCGTCCTTCAGATCACTTGACGTCATATACATCCCTGGTTGAAGGGCCAGAGCCACCGATCTCAGAGACTCCACCTTGAAAGGTTTTGTTCTTATAAATTTCATCTTCTTAAATCTAATATTGTCCTGAAGCCCCCCGAGGCTTTGGTACTTCTCCTGATGGGGAACTTTCCAGACAACTTTTTGGCCAACAAGATTTTCCAAACCCCAACAAGATTTTTCAACCACAACTCTCTCTTGGACATGACTGAAGCTGCACCTATCCTGGCGGCAAATCTTCAGTGTAGCCTCACATTAAAACTCAACTGGAGTTGTACATCTTGTATCAGTTTAAGGAGCTCTGCTCTTCTAATATTATCGATGGTGTTAGCTTCTAGTGCATTGCACCGGCCATGCAGTACTCTTGAGGTAATATCTGTTTCAGCGCTGCTCCAGACAGAGAATAAAGCTTTCTTAATCCCACTTCTACTCTCTTGTCCATGGGATCACNGAAGGTACTCAAATCCTCTATGGGGATAGTGGTTCTCTGAGAAAGTTTAGATATCGCCACATCCACTTTTGGAACCATATCCCACTTTCTGATTCTATCCTCAGGGAAAGGGTAAAGTCTCGCTATCTTGTTAACAGTAGGGACATGCTTATCGTGGTGTTTCCACTCCTCCGTGATAAGGCCTTCCACAAACTGAGACAACAGGAAGGTTCTTGCTTTNCTAGGGGCTGAGAAAAGCAGTTCTTGCAGCTGGCATTCCACCTTAGTGTCTTCAATGCTTAGCGACTTCTGGATAAGTTTCAGAAGACTATCAAACAATTTCCTATGGTACGGAATCCTCAGATTTCTCGCTCAAAGAGGGTCTAGGCCTTTTGAGAGACATCTTTGCTAAATCCTCTTTAGTAATAAAGGTCTGACTTAGTGTAGCCTAGATCATATGCACCTAGTCTGCCATTTGCGCCATAGGTTGTCGCTGTTCTTTGGTCAGGCGATCGTCATAGGCTGTAGTTGCTGAAAGAGTTGCACTCTTTCAACTGGGTTTCACAAACTCGGATCCAACTTTTCCTTGAACACAGCAAAAAAGAGGTAAGCATACAGATTACTATTAAGTGTAAATATACATACAAGGCCCCGAATATAGATACTGGGCAAAAACATGGAAAGAATCCTTTTCTTCTTTTTTTTTTTTTTAACACACAAAATACCTGTCATTAGGCTGCAATTAGGCCAAAAACAAGTACTCACCCTGGCTTTTTAGTGTGGGACCGTTTTTCCTCCCCACAGTTTTAATATGGCGCCTAATAAATAACGTATGCAGCCCTGGTTCACGTGGATGCATTAGGGCTACACAAAAATGGCAGCTACAGGACATACTGTAACCACCTGACGTCACTTCCTGCACACCCTCGGCAGGTAGGGGCGCATATAGGGACGCTCGCGGCCGCAGCCGGCAAGGCCGGTATCACCTCTCTCCCTCTGCCTGAAGCGATTCAGCGGCAGAGGGGCTACAACGGAGCACGGCNAACGCTCCCTCCACACTGCTGGTCTGGTAAGCAAGGGGGGCAGGACTGACATCCTCCTCTCCTGACTAGTAGGAAGGAAAAAAAAGACACCATGAGGGGGAAGGGGAGGAGTCTTATAGACGGGGGTCTTCTTTTTCTTCCTATCATGACTCTCGGAGGGGATTCCACCCAGATGTCAGTGCTGAGGAGTGGGAGGAGGAGGAAATGCTAATTTACATATTTAATATTTTTTTGTTCATACAATTATTGCGCAATGTATGGCGGTTTCCAATTCCTTTAAAAAAATCTTTCCATTTTCATCCAATCTTCAGATTGGANGATTTATCTTATAGTGTATGCCTAGCTTTAAGCTGGTCGATTGGAACAATTTATTGCATAGTGTATGGCCAGCTTTACTAATTAATTTCCTGTCCTTAATGATGCCTTTCAGGTGTTTTTCATTGTTCATCTGCCATTTGAAGCACACAGGCCCACCTGCTTTGGGGGCTGTGTATAATATTCTTACTTATGTGGAGAGGTTTAAAACCCTAATGTAAAAAAATAGAATTCAAGATAATATCAAACAAGGTGACTCACAGCGCACAACACAGAACACAAAAAAAAATGTCCTTCCACAATCAAAGTGAGATGAATGTTTTTCAATAGTACATACAGTCTGAAAGCTGCAGCGTCTNCCCTCTGCAGATAGCTCCACGTGTTATTCCCAAACACCAGCGTCTCGATAGATTTTCTTATTGGGTGTCCGTTGTGGATTCAGATCCTATGTACTCCAATGCAGGTGTATCAAGCTAAGTACAATAGCCATTAAAGTCTGTGCTATCACTACTTACACTTAAGTTTGTAGTGTATCGGATCCTTCCTTCCGTCTCAGTCTCCTGCTCCACTCCTCCTAGGGAGATCCCCCCCGCCTTCTTTCCGGTATTTAACAATCACGATACTATTCAAGTTGAATAATTCCTTATTTAATTAGAAAAAAATCTTTAGCTAAAACATTAAAAAGTCGTACAGATACTGGTGTCTTAAGCCACGAGGATAATCAGGAACGGTAACTGAGTCCTGAATATAGTATTAAAAAACACAATGGGCCCCGTGTTATAATAAACTATATACTAATCCTCTGCCACATATAGACNCCTCACACCACCAACGCGTTTCTACTAATGATAGTCTTTCTCAAGGTTGACCTTGAGAAAGACTATCATAGGACAGAAGGGGCTATATCCCTAGTCTTGTCCGAGGGGGTGAGGGGTCACCCAACACTGTTGTGACACATAGCAGCGAGGCGCAAAGAGAGTCCTTGTTATTATTTAATAGAATTCAAGATTTACTGTTAATAGAAAATGAGATTGCATTTATTTTTGTTTTGTTGGCAATTTAATAATAAATTATGATATAAATTAAATTATAAATATTAACACTGCTCAGAAGAGAAAAAAAATTCCAATACTGTACACCAAAGCACACAAAATTAAATAAAGCAACTAACTATAGGGATGGTCTGCCCTAGGCAGACCTAGCACCNCACCCCCTTCAGATAATGGCATGACGGTGTGATTCTAACCCATTGGTGGAGGGCGGCGGAATGGAGGACATAGCCGCACGCCTTCCCATTGTTTATACGTCAGGAGGGTGGGTGGCAATGTTTCCTCTGCTCCGCCGCCCTCCTTAATGGTTTTTTTATTTTTACAATTTTTTTCCCCACAAATTTGCCGGCAGATTATTGTATTTGACCATACAGTTGCATTTTACATTTCTATTCACACACTTACAGAAAAGGCTAAGATTCTATAGAAACACTGAAAAGCTACACTGTACCATCCCAGTAAAACCTCTGTGAACATTCAAAGAATAAGAAAACTTTTCAGGACTTCAATGTTTTCTGCTGCTACGTTTATTACTTCATCAACATCAATATTGATAAAAATGTATTTTTCTGTAGCCATCAACATGAAAGAATCCAGCTGTTCCTGGGAATCAGTGTTACTTATACCCTGTTCACACAGAGGCCTATTACCCGGGCAGTTCACTCAACTGTGCAAAGCTAAGCTAGTTAATTCACTGCTCAAGTTCTCAGCTGTGGCATTGTCATCAAATTTGATTAATCGTTTACTTAATTCTTCCAATGCTGGTATCTGAAGCCCATGATTTCTTATGTTGGAGAAGTTCCTAGGGTCTAGGCAAGCACAGTCAGCTTACAAAGTTCCACTGTTGATAAAACGCTGATTCATACTCTCTACAATTACATCAAGAATAACATTATGTATGTTGACCTAATATGCTGTAATAGCAGACTACTTCAGACATCATACAGGGTGGACTGTAGTTCAAGTTCACAATTCTCTATTTCTAGGAGTTTGTCATTTGCCGACTTTACAAATTTATCTGCCGTTTTCTTAATCACATCAAAATATATAACTTTTGGATGCTTTCCTTTGTCCCAGAGACCATGTAATGAGCTTTTACCATATCTACTTCACTTGTCTGCAGGTATTTTGACAATGGTGATGTTAATTTAAATATTTGCTGAAATATTAGTGCTGTAAGAATGGTCTCAGATTTAAGAAGATTTTCAACATATGCTTTAGTTTTTATATGAACATTAGGTTTTGATCGTGGATTCTCCTCAATCTTTGTCAATGTGACAAGATAGTCAATATAAAAGCAGAATCAGGATTTGAAAATGATCCAGATACTTTCCTAAGTGTTGCATCAGCAAGCCACTACCACCAGCGAGTTTCACCATTCACAGAGAGTCTTCGGTGGTGAGGGTCTTGAGGGACATTTAGCCATGTATTCATACATTGATATGACTCCCGAATGAATACCGCTAAAACATTCATCAAACCAAACAAAGAATGAGNTTGCCATAATTACCTTGTGGTATCTGGCAACATTAAATTCAGTACATGAGCATAACACCAATCATTTGAATTTGGTCTGGAGATTCAGTTGACAACCATGTAGAGAATCCTCTGTATTGTCATTGCATGTTTACAGTTCTATCAGNAGAACTTCTGGTACAATTTTTGGATGCAAGCAGTGTCAGACTGGGTTACCTTGGGCCTACCAGAGGAAATTGTTTTTGGGGCCCACCCTCAGTTATATAGAAATAATACTAAGCAATCATAGTTGTGTAGTAAAATCTAGTGTTTTAAATTTTTAACATATAACTTGTGACTTCAATCACACCATTGTACAATAGATTAAACTATAACTTTTAACAAAAAATACGTGGGCTAAAAGCATTTTGTAAAACAGACCTTATTAAAAGAAAAATACCCCTTTCACCTTTTCTGATCAGGCAAATTGGGCAGCAANGTTGCCACCATTTCAGCACATTTTGAGGGTTCTTTGAGCTGAAGTTGTGCATTTACTTGACTCATAGAGGCTTTGCCAAAGTCTTATGTACTANATTATATGAAAAGTAAAAGAAGCATATTACTTTTGCTTTTAAAAGGATATTGTGCACAGATTCTTTTCCTGGCCCATTTAAATTAAACAATAGCATTTTCTAGTCAGATTCTCTTTTAAGAACACAACCTGATAACAAGTTAGCACTAGACTTACAAAAGCATTTTATTCAGAACAGAAGATGAAATTGCAAATGTATTAATATTGTCATCGTAATTTAAATCACTTGAAATACCACGCTCATTGTTGTATAAAAGCAGTGACTCTAAAACATCCTTTCCAGTCAAGGAACTCAGTTGATTTTTTTTATTTCAATAGATTTTTATTGAGAGTTGTCACAGAACAAGAAATACAGTGCATCGCAGATGCAAACATTCACAATAATACAGAGAGCAATAAAGGTAAAGAACAACTCAAGGTTTATCAACATATAAGTGTTGGGGGGAGGGGAGTGAAAGGGTGATGGGAGAACCAAATACAGCGAGCATAAAAAGGGGGGAACATGGTGTATAGACAACAACAAACATGAGTACATTTCAGAGCAACAGTAAAGCCATTAGTAAACGTCCAGAGAAGGGTAAGAACGAACAACAGGATAGGCCTGTGAAAACAAAAAAAAGGAAGGCTCAATCGATAAGGCTAATCAGCAATAGAGTAGGGGAGACAGAGAAAGGTCTGATGGGGCAGAGCCCAGCAGAGGGAGATTTAGAGCCCAAGGAAAGGCTAGGGGTAAGTGGGGACGGGGAGCCGCTACATATTCTGCCCAGCAAAACTATTTGACTAAAGGGGCAAATGTTGGCGTATGGTAATTGGGGGCATCCAGAGTTATCGTGGTGGGCGGGGGGGGGCACTTTCAAGCCTGGCCTATTGACACCTTGGCCGCCAGAAGAATATGGCAAAGGACGTAGCGTTTTTCAGGGGAAAAAGAGGAAGTGTTAAGATGCAGCAACAAGATCACCGGAGTAAGGGCAATATTGGTTTTACAAACTTCCAAAATAAGAGAAGCAACTTGAGACCAGATAGGCTGTATCTCCAGGCAGAACCTGAAGACATGGGCAATATCTCCAACTGCAGTGCCTCCAACAGAACCTGGATAAAGAAGGTCAGATGCTATGAAGGCACTGGGTGTGAGGTACAGCCGGTTAAGAAGTTTAATTTGTCTCTCAATATGGTCAACACAACCCGATAAGCNGAAGGCAGAGAGAAACACCAATTCCCACTGAGCGTGGGACAAGACAGTCTCCAGGTCTCGTTCNCATGCCAATTGAGGTGCAGGCACTTAGAGGAAGAGTGGTCAGGTTGTAAAATGCCACACCAGAAGGAAACAAAGCCTGATGAGATTGGGACGTCAGGCGAGAGAGAAATGGCTNAAGGGGCAGGGTGATAGGAGTTCCCCGTCGATGGATCGAAGAGCACCAATGGGTCAGTTGGAGATATCTAAAATACTCAGTCTCTGGGAGGCCAAACTCTGACTGCATTTGAATGAAGGGGCAGTGAATGCCTCCACAAAGAACCTGAGATAAGACAGAGGCATTACTGGAGGGGAGGGAAAATAGGCGACCTGCATGGGTAATACTTAGATGCAAGGAAGACAAAGGGGAGGTGAAATACAAAGGTAGTCAGCAAGAGGTAGAGAACCAGGGAGGGAAGCTTCTAGGTCGACCCAAGGCTTAGAGCCTTGGGGAAGCATCCAGTTACGGATCTGTGCTAAAACACAAGCCTCCTGATAACGTCCCAAGTCTGGGAGAGCGAGACCTCTCTTAGTTTAGAGAGCATGACACGGGAGTATGCCATCCATGGGGAACACCGCCTCCAGACATAGGACGCCATGAGAGCGCGAAGCTTGTTGAGGTAGGGAGAAAAAAAGGGATAGGGCGAAAGTAATACTATATTTTTGGGAGGTCATTTTAAAAGCAGCAATACGTCCCAGCCAGGAGATCTCGTGTCGCATCCAATGCGCCATTAGGCGCCCCAAGGAGATAAGCAATGGGACATAAATGACTGTACAAACATGACAGATAGCAGCAGGGATCTGGATACCTAAATAGGTCAAGGTCTCAGATTGCCAGACGTATGGAAAAGAGGCCTTCAAGTAAGAGAAAAGGGTTAATTGGGAGGGCTTCTTTCTTGGAAGTACTGTATTAAGCTTATATAGGGAAGCAGCACTAAAGGCATGTAAAATAGAATGGAGGACTGGGGGGGGGAATTCAGTAAACGACGAATTGCAGAATTTGTCAGTGGCTGACGAAATGGCTGGCAAATTCGTCAAATGTGTATTCACTAAGTGACGAATGTGTATTTTTTCGTCATTTCGTTTGACGTTTAAAGTTCGTCATTGAACGTTCGCCGTGACGAATTTTGACATAGAAAGGATACAAAAATGGAATTCACTAACTGACGAATATTCTTTTCAGCGAAACTTCGTCATGACGAATTTTCTAATTCGTCAATACGGGATTCGTCAGCACAGTGTGTCGAATTCCATAGGAGTCCTGCCCATACCATTGATTGTTAATTAGTAACACTATATAAATGCACTCAGAGAGCATGGAAAGGTTGTTTGACCATTGTGAGCAATGGAGTTCTCAGCATGTCTGAATGTGGCTGTGGCGTGCGCAGTGAGGACCC
>JABWIB010009675.1:0-14352 GCA_016617825.1 Platyplectrum ornatum | reverse complement strand
TCCTCACTGCCTCTCCTTTCTGTCTATTCTGCCTCTCCTTTCTGTCCTCTCCACTGCCTCTCTTTTCTGTCCTTGCTTCCTTTCCTTTCTGTCCTTTGTGCCGATGCAACTATCACAGAGGCTTGTAGCACATATCCCTCCTGTCTCTTATCTGCTCCAAGTTATACATGTTTAGTTCCTCTAGTCTTATTGGGTATGTTGTGTGAGACAAGTAATTCCCTGTTTTAGTTGCTCTTCTTTGCACAATCTCTATTGTAGAGTGTAGATATGGCCAGAATTTAGTCATGTTTGGAGACTGACGTTAAATCACTGCCTCCAGCCTGATCGATCCAATGAATGGGCAAGGCTTCATGGCATTCATAGCAGTTGTATAGGGTTTCTGTTCAGAGGCGGAGCTTTGGGCATAATTTGCATGAAATATGCCCTTCGACCCACCCCCATACTGCCAATTCTTGGTTTCTCCCAGGAGGGAGAAGATAATAGTCAGGAACCCTGAGGTACGTCTGTATCAATGACCTATAAAGTGACAATGCTTCTTTTGTGTTTTTTTTTTGTGTGTTTTGCCCTTCTCATAGCTTTGTCACATTGCCTGGCTCGCATGACATAATGACTCCTAGATCCTATTTCCGCTCAGGAAATTATAATGTAGCTCTGTAAACGATATACTGTTCTCTTTAAATGCATTATTTTGCTATAAACTGTAGTTCTCACACCCTTGACCATTCCTCCAATCTACTCAGCTCATCACACCCCCTGGTGAGTGTACCTATGACATATTTTTGTGTCATATGTAAGAAAGTATCATTTTCTCTCCATACAATGTGCAATATCACCACTAAACATATTACATTTCAAACACGTGAAATTCCTTTTCGTCTTTGTGTTGCCTGGAATTGATTTGACTTCTGTATATCTGTCTTTGTCACTGGCCTAGCCTGGTCCTATGTCAGGCTGTATGCTTGAGTGACTCTATTACCGGAAGGTGCATGAAATGCCACTAGCCCCTTGGCAGTCCTGGGCCTAAATTTACTAAAGTGGTGATGTTGCCCATAGCAACCAATCAGATTCAAACTGTTAGCATTTTACTTATTGGAGAATGTGAGCTCAAATCTGATTGGTTGCTACGGGCAACATCCCCACTTTTCAAACTCCCTACAGTCTCCCTGCTTAGTACATGTAGGCCCTGGTGTCTATGGGTTTTATAAAAATTTCTGAGTTTTACTCATTTTCTGTAAATTTCATTTGGATTGTATTTGGAATCTATTCTAGTCATATAGTCATAACATATGTTAAAGGGTACAATATACATACCTCCCAAAGATTGTAAGTGTTGTAATATATATATATATATATATATATATATATATATATATATATATATATTAGAAATGTAACTCTGTTGTTACTGTATAATGAATGACTTTCTGAGTGTCAGACTATATTAGGTGCTCTTCTAGGTTTTACACACAATCTGGTTTAACGTGTTTAGCTTAGTAGAGTGCCGAATGACTTATTCCTAAACATTACAGTTGTGTTCTGTCCTCTTTTGTTCAATCTTTCATCAGAATATTATAACTTACTGTTACACTGTAATATGTATCACTTTTCTGCTGAAAAGTTGAAAGGTTGACTTCTATACATTAGGAAATGATTATTTTACTGTTCTTTTATTCTTTGTACAATGTCTGTAACTACATTTTTACTTGTATCTTCCTTGTAACTTTTCCTTTATATACCCAGACCTGGGATCCAGACTCTCATATATCTATTGAGTAGAACAGTGGTTCCCAGATTTTCTCAGTCGAGGCACCCTTATGGTCTACATATTTTTGAAGGCACCTCTAAGGCAAAGACAAGATATTATCTTGTAACACTAACGTAACATAGTTGAGGTCGTAGATGTTACAGATAAACTCAGATTTTCCACCTAATTCATACAGAGACTCAGGGCCACCATCAAGGGGGGGGGGGGGGCAGCTGGCTCCTGTCCCGGGCCTATAAATAGCAGAGACCCGAGGCCAGCACTATGACTCCTCAGTCCTCACTGGCATCTGCTGCTCCTTTTGGGCCTGGTCGAACCGAACAGGGACCGGGGGAGGCTCTTAGTAGGTTCTATACTCCACATATATATAACTGCAAATAAACATCTGAATGGACGAGATTAAGAGGAAAGTTACACCAGGGTAAAACCATGTTGAATTGCAGGGGGGAGGTAAAATGAATGTCAGTGTGTGCATGCAGGGAGAATACTTTATTGTTGCATGTTGCACACAGATACTGACCAGTGTTACTGTTACACTGTTATTACACTTGTGCTGGAAACATCATCTCTCACCTGTAATACTGATTGCAACTAATGACATTTACCTCTCCTGCAATTCATCATGGTTTTACCCAGGTGTAAATATCGTCTTTTATTTTCAGTTCTGCATTTGGTCCAGTAATTGCCGCTCTCATCACTCTTTCCATGTAGCAGCGAGAAGAATGGAAATGAACTTCCCCAGACTTGTGGGATTTGCTTCACTTTGTTTAACGTTGACTCCACATTGTGGGATACTATTTGTGCTGTAAACAAGGTAATGAACTCCATGGTGTTATAAAGAGGCATCTGTAGAGAGGACTTCCTAAGGACTGGGGCGATGGTCATTAATAACTTCCTACTTCTATTTGTGATCCCAAAATCAGCTGGGACCTTTCCCAAAATAGCTAACGCCCTGTCTACATAGCCCTATTGTCACAATCTTTTGTCGCACAATTCTTTCGTTGTTTGCTTTACTCCTTGCTTTACACACACATTTGTTATGCAGTCATTATGTATTTGACACCCCTAGGTAGACATAGCATGGATTTAGGGGTCATTCCACCCCTTACCCTCTGTGCTCTACTCTTTAACCACCACCATCCGGTTGCTGAGTATTTAAGCTGCCACCTTAGAGATAAGTAGTAGCTATGTGAGGCTAGTGTGTATTTCACTATTGTGTTAACATTTTTGTAATTTATAATTCTTTCTCATTTTGAAATTTATAAAACTTTTACCAAATGAGAGTAGGAAATATATTTACACAGTCATATTTTATGATTAACATTGTACATATGCCCAAGGAGTCAGTCAGGTACACCCCTGCAGTAAGGTATAACCCAATGCATACCTGCCAACATTTGCCGGGGAGAGAGCGGGACAGACATGCCCCACTCCCTGCCCCGGTCAGCCCCCGCCTGGGCAAACCCTGCCCCAACTCTGCCCAGCCCCTCCCCATGCACACCCAAACCCTGCCCACCCATGGGGTTTGGGTGTGCATTTGTCCCATAGCGGGACAAACTGGTAGGAGGGAGGGACAGCAGGGCAGTCCCCCAAAAGCGGGACTGCCCACTACAATCGGGACACACCAGTCGACCGTTGTGTGAGGTTGTAAAATATATGTGGGCCCATCCATTTATTACACTTCATCAAACCGTAGTTACCTTTATCACACTGAGGGCCAGATTCAGATTTTCACTCTCATGACTTACACTGTCATGGGTAAAACCATGCTGAATTGCAGGGGGGGAGGTAAATGTCATTAGTCACAATCAGTATTACAGGTGAGAGATGATGTTTCCAGCCCAAGTGTAATAACAGTGTAACAGTAATGCTGGTCAGTATCTCTGTGCAAACACTAACATTCATTTTACCCCCCCCCCCCCTGCAATTCAGCATGGTTTTACCCTTGATAGTGAAAGTCACGAGTGTAAGTCATGAGTGTGTAAATCTTAATCTGGCCCTTAGTGTATGTCATTGTTGTGCTGCTGTGCAGAAGAGTGGATGTCTTACATTTATCCTCATGCATTTCAATGCAAGACGTGAAGATTGCCTGTATGTGTGGGCCCTTTTTCAGATGGAGGCCTGGGGCCACAGTCCCATCCGCCCCATTTTTATTCTGGCTCTGCCCTCACTACAAGTCCCAGCATTCTTCAGCACTCGGAGGACAGAGTTGACTCTAATGTCACTAAGCTCACAGCACTTGATGACAGGGTACACGGAGGACTCTCCCAACCAGGAACATCTCTATTAAAAAGCCAGGTGGACATCAGAGCCAGATCGTTGGGGACAGGGGACTCCCCCCTAGTGCCTATGAAGCAAAGCTTGACAGATGGCAGAGATAGGATTTTCTGTGGCAAAGTGTATAACTATTTCTCTCCATCCACTTAAGTCTTTTAATGAATCACAAATCATGTTGGACTGGATCCAAAATCCTTGACATTTAGGACTATATTTACTAAACTGTAAAAATGGAAAAGCAAAGATGTTGCCTATAGCAACATCTGTCAGATTCAAGAGGACATTCTTTAGTATATATTAAAAAAATTAAGATCTAGGGGTATATTTACCAAGAGGTGAGATTGCAGTGAGATTGAAAAGTGGGGATGTTGCCCATAGCAACCAATCAGATTCAAGCTCTCAGTTTAATTTTACACACTGGAGAATGTGAACTGGAATCTGATTCTGATTGAGTTCCTATTGGCAACCTCCACACTTTCCAATCTCACTGCAATCTCACCGCTTAGTAAATATACCCCCTAGAATGTGATTTGTTGCTATGGGCAACATCTCCACCTTTCCATCCCTGCAGTTTAGTTCGTTTTTCATTGTAAAACGAGTATCTGATCTATAGTATATGCCATTTTATAATGACAGACTAAATGGTCAAGCCAATTAACCCCAACCCCAGTGTTATGGCGCTGTTTCATATACCCTCAAATCCAGGACCAGCTGACAACTGGGCTTAAAATTACTAAACTGCGGGATTGGGAAAATGGCATACCTCCCAACTTTGGAGGTCGGGGCCGCGGGACAAATAAGCCCCGCCCCTGCCCCGACCGACTCCGCCTCTGTCACGCCCTGACTCCGCCTCTGGCACGCCCCGACTCTGCCCCTCCACGGCCAAGCCCCGCCCCTTTTTGCCGCCGCGACTCGCGGCATCTAATTGAAAAAAAGCGGGACAAACACGGAGGAGGGAGGGACAGCGGGACAGTCCCCCAAAAGCGGGACTGTCCCGCTAAAAGCGGGACAGTTGGGAGGTATGAATTGGGGATGTTGCCCCATTCAAGCTCACATTCTCCAGTATGTAAAATGAAACAAGGAGCATGAATCTGATTGGTTGCTATGGCCAACATCCCCACTTTTCCAATCCTGCTGTTTAGTAAATTTAGACAAAAAAAAATAAGTAAAATATGTTTTTAATCCAATAGATTTACCCCTCCAACACTGCACCATCTCCANTCACAATCTTACATTATATAGCAGTGTCCTATATAATATATGTCTAGTGCCCCACGTTATATACAGGGCTTCACTGTATGGCGAATGCCAAGGGTTAATGAATTGGAAATGTATACCAGTGTGAATCCAGTATGTTGCAGTTTTTACTTACTTTGAGATCTACACTAATAACACTTAGGAACAATCATTAAATGTCACTAATTTCTGAGACAGTGGTCAGTAAAAGCAATTTTCAAAGGTTACTGACGTCACAGATAATTGTTTGCTTTCAGTATGACCCAATGACTGGTGACTCCCAAATGTGACCGCAGTCTGTGGCCTATCACCTCAGTGTAAACAACTGTGGACAGAGCTGTTTATATTGTAAATGACCATAAACATCATTGGTGATGGGATCTGTACTTATGCTGAGGTCACTATTTCCTGTATGTCATAGTAAGTGTGCTCGTAGCATATCACACCTTCAGGAGATGTAGGACACATTAATGGATGCAAATAAGTCAAAATTAGGAGCCTAGGAACGGATACAGACTTACTGAATGTGAGTGTTTCCACCCTTTGTGACCTGAAAATGCTCTTATTGAACCAGATCCAGACTTACATACTACTGAATTGCAGGGGGGGGGGGTAAAATGAATGTCAGTGTGTGCATGCAGGGAGAATACTTTATTGTTGCATGTAGCACACAGATACTGACCAGTGTTACTGTTACACTATTATTACACTTGTGCTGGAAACATCATCTCTCACCTGTAATACTGAATGCAACTAATGACATTTACCTCCCCTGTAATTCATGGATGGTTGGTTTTGCCCACTCGTAACATTATGCTAACATAAGTCCTATAGTGCGTAAGTCTGGATGCAGTCCATTGAGTTCTAAATATTCATCCTGCAATAGTAATGTCTGGGATAAGCTCCTAGGTACAAATTATATTTCTGCTTCATCCCTATTTTGTGTGCGAGTAACAAGGAGATATTTATTATGGACCTGCCATCAGAATCCTCTGTGTGGTTTCCCCTTTCAAGTACAGGAGTTATGGTGCTATGGGGATCAGACAGCAGGTTCAGGATCTGGTCCCTAGTGAGCGAATAAATGAAGGTAAGTGGGGTGTGCTGGTGATTTCATGCAGAAACTTCCCCAAAAAGGTCATTGGTGACAAAGGTAATTATAGCATAGTAAAGTATAGTCCTATGAATTTCGAAAAGGAAAATTTGCATAATGCATCCTGGACTGGGGGAAGGAGCCCTACTAGTCGAGAGGGGGGTGTCAGTGTGGATAGGATAGTCCATAGAGGAGTTCATCTCCCACTTGAATTTCCAGACCGTTTTCCAGCTCATGGCACCTACATCCAGTAGATCTGTTCTACCAATAGAGGTTGATATGTCCACACAAAGCAAGCGGCCTTATTCTTCTACTATAATTGGAGAAGACACTATAATAGTAACATAACGGTGTTAGGTGATGTAACAGGCTGGGTCTGGATAAGGTATACGGTTTCGAGTTCCAGAAAGTTAAATACTTACATTAAAGTTAGTCTTCCACTCAAATGTGTATGTACTCCTGCAGTCACAGGGATTTAAAGATTTAGGTGAAGGGCCAGGGATTTGAGTTTAGAGACTGATTATGCATCCTGACAGCTTCCTATATAAGGGAAGGATGCGGGAGGGATGTGAAGGAGAGGTGAACAGGGAGGTCACGAACAGGACAAAATACATATCTGCACTGTCCTGATTTTAGAGGGACAGTCGCACCCTCCTACCTGTTTGTCCCGATAATGGGATAAACCGGTGGAAAAATAATGTTTTTTTAATACATTTAATATAAATTTGAATTTTTTTTTCTGCAACGCGAGGAAAGAAGCGGGACTTGGGTGGAGCTGGGCGGGACTTGGGCGGAGTCGTCGAGTCTTGGGCGGAGCTTGTCTGTCCCGATCTCCCCCCCCACAAATTCACCATAGCAAGCAGGAGGAGACTGACTCTTGATGGACAGGGTGGGCGGAGAAGAGCTGCAAAGTCTAAACTGAGAGACTGACAGCACTTGAAACTATGAATAAATGCTGAGTGCAGTTTATAAATACCTTACAATCAGCATTTATTCATGGAGTGAGAGTTATAGGCTTTTAGCTTGCTTACACGGCAAGCTAAGAGTCCTTCAGGCCCGTAGCCGCACCCATTGCTTACCCGGTACTAAGCTGCATAACATCAAGACTGGCCGCTGAACAACCAAAATGTCAGTAAGAATCAACTCTACCTCATTGATCATACAAGGACACGTTGGTAACCATTTTCTGAAAGTCTTATATGATAAGATGATATGCTGGGCCAGAATTATTATCCTTTGATATGGAGCCCAGTGCCGCTCTCAAGACAAGCCTACAATCCCGGGCCCGGCTGTCTCCCCCACCCCGGCAGGGGACCAACGCACTGGCCTCACATGGGGCCTATTTAGAATCACTTGGATGCCAGGCCCGGGTGATCATGGTGATGGCACTGATGGAGCCTATCTATTTGTTTGCTAACAGGATTAGAGTTTAGATGCGATCCTTCCAACCCCAAGTCTAAAACACTGTGTAACAGTAACGCTTGATAAGATGACAACTTCTTATTGCACAATCATAAGATTATTAATTCTTCTATTCTTCTATTTTATAGAAACACCACAAACTTTCCACAGTACTTTACAGAGAATATTTGACATTCACATCAGTCACGGCCCCATTGGTGCTATACAATCTCACTTCCCTAGTTCATTTTGTCAGCCACCAATTAACCTACCAGCAGAACTTTTTGCATTGTGGGTGGACGTCAGGCGATGAAAACTAACACAGAAACTGGAACATGCAGACGCCACACAGATAAGATGTAGTCTGAGAACCGAACACATAACCCAAGCACATTCTATACATGCAGGGAGAATATTATTGCACACAGATACTGTTACAGTTACACTGTTATATAGACTTGAGTTAGGAAACAACATCTCTCAACTCTAATACTGTTATTCTCCCCTGCAATTCAGCATGGTTTTACCCATGAGTAACTTTCCATCTGATTTTGTGTCCTATTCAAAATATAAATCTGGTCCAATGTTATTAATGATGATATAATAGTATCATTTATATAAGTGGCAAAATGTATCCAGGGTTATAACAGGCCATTTAAATTAAGACATCTTCAGTGAAAATGGATCTTTTCCAGATTGAAGATTAAAGATTTCATCAGCTTCAATTATAATATACAGAGCGCAGGAAATCCAGGACTGATACAGATCTGAACTTGACTGGACTGGTGTCTTTTTTCATATATATATATATATATATATATATATATATATATATATATATATGTATATATATATATATGCAGTGGGCAAAGTGGAAATTCAGATGTGGTGGTATGGAAACACAGAAATTAATGGAAGTCAATGGAGATTTGAAATTTTGCAATTACAACAGTGGAAGAAGTGCCGGTATGGCATACCCCCGTATACCCCCCCACTTCGAGCCTTGTATATATGTGTGTAGCAGGCGAAGGAGGCACTCACAGACTTTTTCAATATCAAAACGAATCCATTTATTCTCCCTGACAAACCCTGGCAACAAGATGATGAGAGTCGTGCATAGTTTTAATCATTCACTTTTTGAGTGTTATTGCACATTTATTTGTTTGTTTTTGTATGTGTATTTTATATTGTTTCTATATACTAGTGAGGTTCCGTTTCCCCATCTCTATAAGCGGTACTGTCATAATTGGTGGTCAGCAGCGTCCCCAGTTGCCCTGGATACCGGACTATGGAACGAGTGTTGTGGTTTTGTGCGTCCCATCGTCGCGCCTTGCACGAGCGGTGATGANGTCACACTCCACAGCTCGATACATGTGCGGCTGGGGAAACGAACACCGAACGGCTGACCAGGTGTATGTATTTTCTTAATTATTTGGGGAGGTGTGGGTATATATATGTGGCTTGTTTGGCCTGTGTTTATGTATGTATCCCTGATGAAAGAGAGGTTTCCTCGCTGAAACGTCGGGACAATAAATGGATTCGTTTTGATATTGAAAAAGTCTGTGAGTGCCTCCTTCGCCTGCTACATGGATCCTTTCTCTGGACGAGCACATCAGCGAGCTGGTGGATAATTTGAGTGCAGAATACCCTGCTTTGTTTTATATATATAAATATTTTTTTTGTCACTTAGCATTAAGATGTAAAATAAAAGAATAGTAATATAAATAGTTGTTGTGTGAAATTAAATCGATGTGTATAGTTGATACATTCAATGTCACATATAATATTGACCTGTCACATAATTACATTTCTCTGAAGTTTGGATGTTGGTTTATGATCAGTCAATTCCTGTTCTACAAGTCCTGGGTGAACTTATCTTCATTTTATAGTTTTTACACATGTTCAAGGAGCCGTTATGAAACAGAAACTGCATTCTTGGCCATGATCTTGTATTTCACTTTACTCTTTAGTTATGATCGTCGCTTACATTTACTAAGGGACGATCGCTTCGATGTTAGGTGACAAAGACTGGTTTCACATGGAAAAGTGATTAATAGTAACAAACCCTCATAATAATGAGGTCATTTCCACCCCTAACATTATAACATGGTTTTGCTCAGGTCTACACAATTTGTTTAGGACCACTTTGCGGTAAGTATAGCTCTAGATCACTTCCCTTATGTGATCCTTTATGTGATCCCTTATGTGTATGCTGGATTTCATTCTAGAGAATAATTAAAGCACCTAACAACAATTTTCTTCTCTGTAACAAAAAAGTCGCCTACAACCTAAATGAAAGTAAAGGGTGACCTTTTATTATAACTATACCGCATGTCAGCAAATAAATATAATCTACACTGTACTTTTTACCAGTACAGTGTAGATTAAGATCCTGTGCTTGAATACATTACTAATCAGACTCTATGAGATAGGGGTCCGCTATATAAACCAGGCTAATACCCTCTTATTTTATAGGCATTAGTCACCTTTTACTATCTTCCTTTTACTGTTAATGATTTCTCCCCTGAATCATCTCATCTTTCACTGTCAGCAATGAATTTTTCACCTTCTCCGTATCATGGAGATTTATGTGTTATAGATAAAAGGAGTAAACCATTAGGCATAGACACTGGTAAGTAATGGCTGGGATCATATGACGTGTTGGCAGCATTAGAAAACGTTTTGTGAGAAACTGTCTGGGTAACTAGCATGCTATAGACCAGGCTCTTGAATACCTCCCAACTCACTTATGATTGTTCATTACATTCAAATGGGAGTTTTATTGAATTATGGGTGTTTAGGGTAATTTATAATGGGTATGGGTATAGAGTAACCTCATCTCCTCAAAATAAAAAATATACAGTATAAACAGAACAATGGATAGACTACAGTATAACGTTATTATAGAAGATACGTCCATGACATGCTACTGGAGCAGTAGCCGACCTACACATTTGGGACTGTGAACTGCTATGGGGGCAGTAACAATAGGGCAACATGCAACAAGGTTCAAAGGGCATATTGCCAGGACCATAGGATATGAAAGATATAAATGAAGATGGGAGCAGTGAAAATAGTCCACATGGGCAAAGCCGCAGGCAAAAAGCTAGTTATGGATATAATACCAAAGTACAATAAGATTATTTGGTGAACTTGCACAATGTTCACCTATTGAACCTGATCCAGGGGTTTCTCAAAGCAGAAGAACCAATCCACCGCTTCCACTGTGAGCTTCTTACGTTTCCAACTCTGTCTGGGTCATACAAGGTCCATTCAATGAATACAAGTTCTTATGGATTGTGTACACTCTATGGATTGTGCAGGAACATGCTGCTAATCAGGCACATAATGAAAATAACAATTATATAACTAGCTGACACGTATCTCAAATCTAATCATTTGAACATATGTGGATACTCTTCTTATAGGGCCAATTAAGGAATGACATTCTTCTCTGTTACATACTGAGCTGGTGGGTATAAGTGCAAGAATACAGCACGCTACTGAACCCCAGTGGCCTTTCTCATATAGATACTATGGAACACCCAACTGCAGGGACACCTGGGGGTAGATCTACTTAGGAGAGATGTTTCATGGGATTTGAAATAGTCAGAGCTCGCTGCGATTATTCGGCTATTTAAACAATTGATTTTGATCATTTACTCATCGTCAATTTTAGATGGCGACTTCCTCTCACCTTAAGAAGGCGTCATCATTTGTTTCTTGTGTTTTTTTATTTCATATTTTTCCACTTTTCATTGTTTTTGTGCGGTGTGTTTTTGTGAATTAGTGTAGTTCGTGTTTGGTAGGCACCTCTTTATTATTTGGGCCATATTACTTGAAATCGCTGCTGATTTGAGGTCAGTTTGCTACATCAATGCTTAGTAAATATCTAAAAGTCTCTGATGGTCATGAAGAATCACAAAGGCAATATGTAAATAGTGATTATTATTCAAAAAATGATTTAGCGATTTGACAGCGAGATGAAAAAATTCCAAATATCCAGAAACTCTGACCCCAGACAGAAAATTGGCAAAATCGCTGTTTAGTAAATTGTCCCCATGGAAGTGGATGGCTAACTCTATGCAACGTTCTACTCATGTTCTTATTCTGCAGCTGCAGATGAGCTCTGATCTTTTCTTTTTCGTGTGATCTGTATTATAACAAAAATTTAGATAGAAACTAATAGAAGTTCCTTGGTTCAGGAAAAGATTACCGAATTGAATGGAATTGAACACGTTTTACATGTTTGGGAACTAGGAGTATAATCTAAGAGTATATGTATTTTAGAGCTGCCCTATAATTAAAAGCAGGGTTTTCTAAATCTGGGTTGGGAAATATACTCTGTGACAGCTTTCACTTTAGGCTTTCTGAGAAGTGAACTGATCCTTTTGACTACTCTGAGCGAATGGAAATCAATGATTGCAGATAAACTACAAATGTATGGGGTAGAATTATTGAACTGAAACAAACTGAATCGTATAAGAGAAATTATAGGGATATATGCTAACCTAGGGCTTCTTAGTAACGTTCTTTTTACATATTTTATACTATCATTTTAATATTTGCTGCCAATTTTTAGACACATCCAATTATAGACATTTTTTAAATAAAAGTTTTACAAACATTTCTAATCACACCTGGATTTCATGTGAGATCCAGCGATGGACCCCACTGGTGTATGGCCAGCATTACTGTGTGTGGTCGTCTTATCTTGTTTATCAAATTATTTTATTCGTTGAACTTAATACTTTATTTCCTTTTTGTCATTTGGATAATACATCGTCCTGGGATTTAGAGCTTATTCCGTCCTCTGAGACGACTCCAGGAAGTGTGTTGTCTGAAGGGCTTGTTGTAAATTAAAGCTGCAGGGAATCCTTTAATATTCACATAGGAAATAAAAGCAACTGCAGAAACCACTAAGTGTGGTTACTACCACAATGATAGAATAGATGAATATATTCATCCAAGTATATTTTTTTATATTTATTCCTGATATATTTTACCGCTGACTTTTTTAGTTTGTTTAGGTACAATAGAATAAATGAAGGTAAATATATTGTTCCCCCATGTTCCACTGCTATTCATTGTTGGAGCACAGTTTATGATGTGATTCCCATAAACACTCCAAGGCTGTCTTAATATCATTGTAGGGTTATGCAATGCAAATAAGCAGGGTCGCATGGTACCAAATAGAAAAGACTGCCCAGATCGTGCCATGCTATGGACCACATGTGGCGGTAGTAGCCAGCCCAGGAGTGCTGTCTGAATATCGGAGACTTCCAGATGTTCCAGGAGATTTGGCAAATGTGGATAAATAAAAGGATTAGGATTATAAGACGACTGATCAAGTATCTTCAAAGACGTGTTCAACAAAGTACAAATCATACACAGCTGTGGAATTTACTTTATAAGCAAAACACAGTCATTCCCCTGGCACAGTGGCATCTCACTCCTACTATACACTTACTCTTTTCTAAGTGTAGACCTGATCCCGTATTCCTCTGTAATAAGGAATGATGGTAATAATTTTTCAATGTAATATGCAAACATTATTGCATCTCCTGTATAATGTGTGTGTGAAGAAAAGAGGATTGCATCTCCTGTATAATGTGTGTATATAATGTGTGTGTGTGTGAAGAAAAGAGGATTGAATCTCCTGTATATTATGTGTGTCTGTGTGTCAAGTAAAACAAATTGCATTTACGGATTCCATTCAACATATACCTAAAACTAGCCAGACCTGAATATCCAGTGCCTCTTATTTTGCTCTTTCACCTTTTATTAGAGGACATGAGAAGCAGAAGAAGTGTGCAGGAGTGTGCCTGTATGTGAGTGGGCAGTGTGTGTGTGTGTGTGTGTTCAGGCAGTGTGTAAGTGTGCAGGCAGTGTGTCTGTATGTGAGTGTTCAGACAGTGCGTGTGTGAGTGTGCAGGCAGAGTGTAAGTGTGCAGGCAGTGTGTCTGTATTTGAGTGTGCAGGCATTGTGTGTGTTTGTATGTGCAGGCAGTGTGTCTGTATGTGAGTGTGCAGTGAGTGTGTGTGTGTGTTAGTGCGTAGGCAGTGTGTGTATGTGAGTGTGTAGGCAGTGTGTGTATGTGAGTGTGTAGGCAGTGTGTGTGTGTGAGTGTGTGCAGGCAGTGAGTGTGTATGTGAGTGTGCAGGCAGCAGGCAGTGTGTGTGTGAGTGTGCAGGCAGTGTGTGAGTGTGCAGGTAGTGTGTGAGTGTGCAGGCAGTGTGTGTGTGTGAGTGTGCAGGTAGTGTGTGAGTGTGCAGGCAGTGTGTCTGTATGTGATTGTGCAGGCAGTGTGTCTGTATGTGAGTGTGCAGGCAGTGTGTGAGAGTGTGTGTGTGAGTGTGTGAGAGAGTCTGCACCAGCGTCATCAGGAAGTTCCCTGTAACTATGTATAAAACTTCTTACTGGGAGTAATCGCTTCTTACTGGGAGTGACTCCTCATGTGTCACAGAGCTGGGTCGCAGCATTTCTATGGATTATAAGTAAAGATGCAGCATTTTCTGGAGAAGTTGCAGCAATTGACTTCACTATCAGACTTCTTATAACATCACCCAGCACGAGGTACAGTAT
>JABWIB010009674.1:7587-25439 GCA_016617825.1 Platyplectrum ornatum | reverse complement strand
TTATGTTTCGATTTCTTAACCAATAATAATGTTCTTATTAACATGCTTCAAGCACGCCTTTTCTATAGTATAATGAGCCAATCACAGTTCTTAATGTATGTATTCTATATGCATGAATTTTGCTAATAAAAGGCGGTCCAGCCCTTGTGGGGGCATGGTGCATTGGACACTGGCTCTTTGCACAGTTTTCATTACATTCATCACTTGCAGCTAGCTGTCTGATTGAGGCCTACTCACATGAAGGGACCACGGTACAGGTGAACCCTGTACCCCGACAATGTGTAGTGTATTGTACATCGCTGGCTTGTTCTTCGGCATGCTGGCTGGTGCCTCATGATATGCAGAATGCTTATACGTGTATTTCAGCAGTCTGCTTACATCGGTCGCTTACCGAACGCTCGGCCCAGCGTTATTAGAAAGGAGGAGGTCGAGACCTGCTGAGCTCCCCATCCTCAACACTTGTGCAAGGGCAGGAGTGAGAGATGCACAGCAGTCTGCTGAGAGGCCATCTTCCATCCCCAGGTTTATAGGTGGAAACTTGTAAAACATAAAAAAATTGCCCACACTGATATGCTGATGATTTTCTATGCGTAGTAAAATTAGATGGTGACCAACAAAAATGTGTATTGTATGTGTCTGTACACTTTAAAAGATAGTAATGAAAGCTACACAGATATGATATATGCAAACAAGGTTATTTTATCACTCAAAAAACAAAAATAATTTTGTAACAATAATTATGAGTTTTATTTATTCCTCATAACAAAACAACAGGCTGGAAAACAATGAAATAATGATTATTCAACTGTTCAGCTCCACAAACCAGTTATAATAATGCATAACACACATGAATCACTCTTGTTTAAAGAATACCTTGTTAGTTAGCTTTGACATTACAAACATGTTGTGATGTAACTCCATGTTTTGTTCCAGCAATTATATGATTTGCAACTGAGGATTATCCAGTTGTACTTGCTCTTCTGGGGTAGCCTCATTGTCTGAGTCAGATATAACGATAGTATCTACAAATCAAATTTATAAATAAATTATAAAAAGAATCCAAACCTTGTGACACGGATACTGGTTCAACCACTGTTTGGCTTTTTTCAATATATATATAACTCTATGCACGTAACATATAATGACCGATACAGTAAACTAATGTCTTTCAGAGTTTAAATAAGCTACATCACATGCTAATAACCTTCAACATTTGCTTCTTTGGGTTCCTCTATCTTGCCCTCATCCATTGCTTCCTCAGTGGTGTCGTCCATAAGTTCTAATTTTCAAAACAAGAACTAATTAGGCATATCCAGTATTTCAGATTGTTCTATATGTTCCATAACACAATGATTAGACGTTATTTTGTAGTGTTAGTACAGAACATACAAGTTAGAAGCTGGTAAAAGCTTGAGGACTTGAGGATTATACATCAAGTGTGATATGTACCTTCTGTTTGTTAGGAAACCAGGGGAGACACAAAAAGGATGCAGACAGATTTATTGTAAACTAATAAAAACAGAATAAAAATAACAGAAATAAGCACAAAATGAGACAAACAAATAATTCATGGAAGACTGAGAGGCAGAAAGACTGAGACAAGGCAGAGAGACTGAGACAAGGCAGAGAGACTGAGACAAGGCAGAGAGACTGAGACAAGGCTGTGAGACTGAGACAAGGCTGTGAGACTGAGACAAGGCTGTGAGACTGAGACAAGGCTGTGAGACTGAGACAAGGCTGAGAGACTGAGACAAGGCTGAGAGACTGAGACAAGGCTGAGAGACTGAGACAAGGCTTGAGAGCCTGCAAAGGGCTGGCAGGAAGGTGAGAGAGAGAAAATGACCCGCACCTGTGTCTGGAACAGACAGGATATTTAAGGCAAAGCCACAGGTGAGGAAGATAATGAGCTGCAATGAAAACAGTGACCTCTAGGGGCAAGTCTAAAGATGACAGCTGACAACAAGTCAGGAAATGCCCCTAGAGGTAAAACATGAGAACTGCAGTCCAAAACCGTGACACTGTTTCATTGCTTGCAAATCTACGGCGTCTAATTTTCTCTATAAACCACAACAACAATATTTGTTTACAATCATTACTAAATATACTACTCATATCATAAGGTAAGTGTATATTATAAAACTGTATTTACTTTAGTAGTTACTTACGTTTGATAATCCTTATGAAACTGCAATTTACCACGTTCTTTTCTCTTCAAGTCCGACCATCTTTTTTGGACCTGATTTTTCTCTCTTTTGATGCCAAATTTCCTTTCTATTTTGCCAAACACTTTTCTCAGAAAACGATGCTTCCGCTGATTAACTTGTTTATATAATTTCCTTTTGCAGTCATAGTCCCAGCAATCGAAGTACTCCACAACTATAGACATTTAGTTATTTGTCATTGGTTTGGCCCTCACCACTTCATGATCCTCACTGTCAGGCAGAGAACTGGAAACCGAAGGAAACTGAAGTGCTGCTGCGCTCCATTTCGAGTTTGCTCCTCATGTAGTGAGGACAAAAAATGTGACTGAGATGAAATACAGGTTTCTGCCGCCCTTTAAAGCAGACCTGTGCAAAACATCACATGTCCATAACTCCATAACTACATACATTTTAATGTTGCAATTTATGTCTAGACTTAAGCGCGAGAAAAAACATTGCCAAAAGGTCACAGGACAACAGCTTCACATTTTCTCCTGTTACACACATATGGGTGAGAAATGCGCGAGATATATATATATTGGTTTTTCTATAGGACTTTTACAGATTTCGCTAGAAAATGCACAACTTATAGGATAGTGATCATCTACTCACTAACATCTATACTCCAGTGTTAGTAATTTTAGCTTATTGCCGTGGTGTTATCCTATTCTTTGGTATAATAATTAAAGACTACAAAGTTATGGTTGTTGCTATGTTTCAGCAAGTTGCATTTACAAAAAAAAGATTTTTCATACTTCTGCTCATTGTAATATTCATTATTTAGTAATAGACAGTTTGGTTATATGAGGGAGTACAGTAATAATTTTTTTTTTAAACTGTTATTTACAAATTGTACACTGCATATTACAAATACATTATAATGGTACAGTAATGTGATTAACATCACATATACAATGGTAATACAGGGATGTGGATTACAGTACAGAAAATAAGAAGATAATGGTTCACAGAAACAGGCAGGTGAGTACATAGCGGTTCCACTGTAAGTGTGCAAGAGTGAAAAAACTGTATACATTAGGACCACACATTTGGTGGATCATTAGCGTCAAGCCTCAAAAGATACCAACTTGCAAATGTATTATGCAATTGGAGTTTCACGTTAGTAGGCTGTGTGTCTATATACGTTTCCCACGTGTCAAAAACATTTTTCCTGTTAACCTCTCTTTGTCCATGGAGGCCTCCACCCATTCCATCTTAAAAAGGTAAAACAATTTCTCGTGAATCAAGGACATAGGTGGAGGCTGAGGATGTAACCAAAGCTGTAAGATAGATTTTCTCACAGCAGAGCTGAGAGCCATCAGCAATCTCCTCCCGCCTCGCCATACCTGACCGTCCATCAACATACCAAAAATAGCCCATTCTGGCGTAAGAGGTAGAATATTAATGAGGTGAGTTTCCACATATCTGCGGATGCGTAGCCAGAACAACTTGATAACAGGACAGGCCCATAAACAGTGCCACAGATCAGCATTTGGAGAGTTGCACCGCAAACAGTTAGCCGAAGACAGTTGACCCATTCGAAAACGTTTAAGCGGAGACAAGTAAGTATGATGATATAAATTATAATATAATTCAACATACGAGCTGGCGGGAAACATTTTACAGGAGGCAGTTAGAGATTTAAGTAATAAGGGAACAGTTAAATTAGGAAATGAGGAGCACCATTGAGAAATACCCGTGCCCATCAATGCAAGATCTAACGGTTTCCAAAGTAAGGAGTAATGGGGCGATATGGCTTGACTCCGCAAAGGTGGTTGAGGAGACATTTATCAAAGGGATTGTTCCAATCCTGACTACTAAAAGAGGAAATGACATTTTCAATTTAGTGCCTGGCTTGTAAATAAGCAATTGGATAGGCTCTGATGGATTCACACTCATTACAGGCCGCCTCGAAGCTAAGCACTCTACGTTCTTCAGTATTTAACAATGCCCCAATCGTGGAGACTCCCCCTACCCTCCAGATAGTGAAAGGGTGCAACGCCATGCCCCCCTGAAATGCAGGGTTATTCAGAAAGGGAAGATGTATGGAGGAATGGTGTTGGAGGTGTAGTCTGTGCCATAGAATGTGCCATACCTTACGGGTATTCCACAACAAGGGATTATCCCGAATGTCTTGGCCAATGTCTCTATCATGGCTATGAAGAAAGGACAACAAATTAAGACCAGTGAGAAATGATTGTTCCAAGGAAGTGTTGGCATAAAATGTCAATCCGTGGAACCAATCTCTTAGATACCACATGTGAGAGGCCTGAACATACATCTCTATATCAGGAAAATTAAATCCGGCGTTATTACGAGTTTGCTGCAGTTTTTGCAGACTAATACGTGCTCGTTTGTTGTTCCATATAAAGCGGCGATACAAAAAGTAAATATAATTGATGTCAGTCTTGCGAAAGAGTAACGGGAGAGATTGGATGAGGTAGAGAAGGTGCGGCAACTATATCATTTTGATTAAATTGATACGGCCTGTAAAAGACACCGGAAGTCGGGCCCAACCTTTCAATTCCTTCTCCACCTCCCCAATAGCAGGTTTGATATTGGTGTCATAAAGAGCCCCAAATATTTAAATTCAGTAGCAGCCCAACGGACAGGGATCCCCCGATTCCAAACAGGAGTTTGTATGCCCGGGACTAAATTAAGAGCAGTAGATTTCCCCACATTTACAGAGAAACCAGAGATTAATGCAAAGTCCTCAAGTCTATGCAATATAGGAAGCAACGATTGTTCTGGATTGGCCACGTATAACAACAGGTCGTCTGCAAATGCCGTTATATTGACCTCCTGATGCCCCACCGTGATACCTCTAAATACCAACCAAGATTGTAACACCCTCAATAAAAAGAAGGGGTGACAGTGGGCACCCCTGGCGCGTACCTCTGTACATAACCACTGGCTCACTACAACATCCATTGACCAAGAGGGTAGTTTTAGGATTAGAATAAAAGGTAAGTATCAAATCCGAGAAGCTTCTACCAAACGCTCTCATCTCCAAAATTTTAAAGAGATGCTGCCACAAGACCGAATCAAAGGCCTTGTTGGTGTCTAAGCTTAGTAAAATGCTACGGGAATCAGGATGGTTTCTAGAAGCCTCCGTAGCCGCTATCGCCGTTCTAATACCAGAGAATGATTGTCTGCCTCTGACAAACCCCAGTTGATGCGAGGTAAGTAACGAGGGGAGTATAGTTTGCAGACGAGAAGCCATGATTTTGGCCAATATTTTAAAATCAGTATTTAATAACGAAATAGGGCGATAAGAGTCGACCAGTTGTGGATTCCGGTCAGGTTTGGGCAACAGTATGGTAAAAGCTTCATTAAAAGAAGGATCACATATACCTCCGCAATGAATAGTTCGAAATAAATCGACTAGAATGGGACCAATATTATGACTCAGTAATTTAGAGTAGTTACCCATTAAGCCATCTGTTCCAGGCGCTTTACTAGGTTTAAACGATTTTATGGCAGCCAGTACCTCCTCCAACGTAATATCACTATCCAACAATTGTCGCTTGTCATCAGAAAGTTTAGGGAGACAGACCTCATCCAAGAATCGTTCTTGGGCAGACCTATCAATAGGGGCATCAGAATACAAATTCGTATAGAACTGATGGAGTTCCTGAAGTATCTCAGAGGTTTTAGTGAGCTCTGGGTCAGTGGAGGAGCGTCTTACTGCTAGAATATAGGACCGACCTCTATGTTGTTTCACTGTAGCCGCCAGCACCTTCCCAGCTTTATTTCCCCAGCGGAAATACTTATGTTGAATGAAAGCATAGCTGGAAGTAACCTGGGTAGCATATAATTGGTCCAGCAACTTACGCGCCTGCATATAGGCTTCATAATGGGCAGTCAATATAATTGGCCATTGTAGTAGAAACTTCCGTTTTTAAGGCCAATTCTTGCTGCTTGAACTTTTTACGTTTTTGATATACAAAGCTAATTATGTGTCCTCACAATACGGCCTTAGAAGTTGCCCAAAAGAGAACCAGATCTCCAAGGTGTTCGATATTATTATACATAAAGTCACCCCACTGTGCATTCAGAAAAGAGATAAAGTCATCAGAAGTACTTAAATAATCTGGAAAGCGCCACAGTCTCGTGTACTCAAGGGGGGTCGGAAAGGTAACATTAACAGCAATAGGGGCATGGTCAGAGATGATGTTATCCAGGAGCTCAGCAGATTGCACAGAGGTCAAGAGAGTATCAGATATTAAAATATAATCTATACGGGACATAGTATGGTGCACAGGAGAACAAAACATAAATGCTTTGTCCGTTGGGTGCAAGACACGCCAAGGATCCACCAGGGACAAAGAGGATCGAAGGGTCTGTAAGTGTCGCCATTGGCGAGACTGGCTAGGGGGCAGAGAGGCAAGTTTATCAATAGTGGGATCATCGACAGCATTCATATCCGCCCTAGCAATAGAGGAGCGGATATACACGACTGTAAAAGTCGAGTAATCCCCAAGAAGAAGTCATGAGAAGCAGTATTTGGGGCATACACGTTATGTAATGTGTATCGGACATGAGAGATAGTCACATCCAGCAACAAATAACGACCCCCTGGATCTCGCATGACCTCACCCAATTCGACCTGCAGACGCCTGTGAAACGATGGCCACCCCTCTAGTCTTGTGTGATGAGAGGATGAAAGACATTTTCCCAGCCAAGGAGCCCTGAGCGAAGGTGCCTGACCCTCAACCTAATGAGTCTCCTGCAAGAACATGACATCAGGTTGTAACTTTTTGAGATGGGTAAGAACATTTTTACGTTTTATGGGAGAGTTCAGGCCCCCCACATTCCAAGAGACTAATCAAAAACCTGACTTGACATGGGCAGTGAGTGTAGGAGGTGTAAATGTATGAGGCATGGTCATTTCACCCTTCCAAAAGATCTGCAGAGAGGATTCACAGTCAGGACAAGAGTCTCCAACGACGAGCACAAAAAGTGCAGTACCACTAGCGAATATAAAGGGAAAACAATATCAGTTTAAAAAATTAACGAGGTAGCAAATATAATTATATAACAGTCACCATCAGTGCTTGAAAAATACATGTGTATCCAGATCAAAGGCAAAAAAATACAGTGTACAAATCCAACATTTTCAAACATTTTCCAACCAAAATAACTAAACAGCCAGGGCAACCCTGGGAAGGGTGTCCTGGTCAGATACATGAACCACATAAACAGCAAAGCCATACAGCTCATTAACAAGGGCTAAATCAGGCATTACAGAGTATTAAGCAGACAAAAGCAGCATCTCCCATAAAATTATTCATCAAGTCAGGCGCAGGACCCTCCAATGGTAGGGGGGGTGGGTCATGATATGCGTGGGATTCCTGTGGCGTGTTAGAGTACCGCACTTGCCCATTCTCAGTAATGCGCATCTTAGCAGGATAGAGCAAGGCCAAACTTTTGCGCTGATTATAGAGAGCACGACATATAGCAGAAAATTATATGCGCTTGTGCGAATCAGCCACTGAAAAATCCTGAAATACCAAAATCTTATTCCCCTCCACTCCCAATTCTTGCACCCCCGGTATGCACGGGAACTGATGCTCGCCTGTGTGGTGGATTCCGCTTGTTTAGGCTCCCCTGCAGCATTTCACTTTCTCCGGAGGACACCTTGGTAANTACACCTTAGCTTTGCTTGGCATCATCCCCTGCCTGGAGGTGGTGGAGTTCCCTTTGTTACTGCTATTGTTGGAGTTGCCATTGGATGACTGCTTTATATTAGGCCCTTTGGAGTGGCCCCTTGTCACCTGTTCTCCAAGCCAGGATCTCTTCATCGATTCGGATGTGTCAGCGGGTTCACATCTGCGAAGAATAACCCCCTTGGCTGTGTTGGTCTTGGAGCGGCGAATGGATCTTCGTCCTGAGTGTCTTCCACATCACCTTGTATGGTTCCGGCTTCTGGAAGCTACAAATCGCCTGAGACACCGCCGGAGCTGGCCTGCGGTGGATTTGTCCTTTTGGCTTCATTTTCCTGCTTCTCCAGGACTCATGTATCCGCTGATCGCTGCCTACTTTTATTAGTCTGTTTAGCTATTTAGTGACTATGTGATTCTCTAATTGGGGTTATATATCAGGCTCCTATTGCATCTCCTTATTGTACTATATGTCTCTGTATGCCCGCTTATTCATGGATGCAGGTTCGATATAGCTGCTGACCGTTTAGTCTCACTATTTTCTTGCTGCATGTCTGTTTTGCAAATATCTGCAGTATATTCTATTTAAGTTGGTATCTAATATTTGCTATTGCTACTTTGCGCTCACCTTTTGCTACGTGAATACTACTTGATTTTGAGCCTGTGTAGTCCACTAATTTAGTATCTAGACGCTAGCGTCTACTCTTACTACAGTCGCACCTCCTGGTGTATTTACCCCTCTGTGTACAGCTGTTTGCCCCCTTGGGGGATGGACAGATTCCTTGATAAAAATAGACCACCTAAGCTCATACCAACCTCAGAAGGGGGAAGAGTCTCTAGGGCTAAACCATCTGGCTCCGGTACTCTAACACGCCACTGCCGCCGCGGCCAAACCACGGGCCAAACTCCGGGGAAANAACTGCCCGCTGCCAAATCTCTCTCAGACCCGGCCAGCCACGCCCAAACCCCAGTCACCGCCGTCAGAGCCGAGATCAGTACCGGGGAAAAGCCGCGGTCAGGCGAAGAAAGCAGTGATGCGATGGAGCCTCAATAAGATGCGGCCATGCTGGATGTGCCACCCACCGGAAGTCTCAGTAATAATTTCTTCATTATTTCACATATGGCAGACAAGCGTGAGTTCATTCGTGAGTTTATTGAGGCGTATCATGCCAATCCATGTCTGTGGCAAAGCAAATCAGCTGACTTTCTAATAAGCATAAACGTGCTTTAGCTATGGAAACTTTACTTGAGATACCAATGCCACCCTTTCCCAATGATTGATTTTGTTCGGCACAAGATTCAGAATTTGCGGACTGTGTACAGAGTTTAACAAAGTCAATGAGTCGAAAAGGACAGGTGCAGGAGCAGATGAGGTTTACATTCCACGATTGTGGTATTATCATTTGTTGCATTTTACTCCAGATAGTGAAACGGCTAGCACATCACTGATGACAGAAATGTGGTAAGTAGTCAAAAAATTGATTTAACAATTAGTAACCAATATAACTATAAACATCATATGAGCACATTTTCTTGCCATGGAAGAGCACCAATACCATTAAGATACAAACAATCAGATAAACAACAACAAAAAAAAGAAGAACAATAAGAAACCGGCAACTAACACTAAGGGAGAGGAGAGAATGCAGGAGTATCCGCCATATCCACAGAATCATTATCATAAAAACAAAAATAGTACAGTCCCTCCCAAATACAACCACTATCCATATCCCCAAAACCGAGGGTATCAGGGTTTCAATAATTACCAACCACCATTCCATCAAAAACGTTACAACTTTAATCAATACAGATCAAGAGGTCCTCCAAGAAATTTTTTTAGAGGTCCATATCACTACCCACAACAATACAATCAATATGACAATTATCCTAATTACCATCAACAACAACAAAATTATCATTATGAAAACAGACAATTCAATTATAATCCGGGACAGGATCAATCAAGTACACCTTATCAATATGAACAGTGGCACAAAGTACCACATAAAAAACACACCAAAGGAAAGACCAACATACCACCTACTCCTATCAATTTTGCAGAAACAAATAAATATGAATCATTGAGAGAGGAGGATAGTGAAAGTGACATCTCCTCTTTTTTAGAGATCAGAAAAAGGGATAATCATCTTCCCTAATAAGAAAAGATCTGAATAGTCTTTCCCCTCCTAAAAAGAATTCCAATAATGAAAAAGTAAAGATATATGATAATATGGATAAGGGCAATACAAATCTAAAAGTTAAATCTAGGAATATCAAAAAGGAGAGAAAAAGGGGAAAGAGAGGAGGAAATAATATATTAAAAAATAGCAAATTTAAAATGAAAAGAAAAATGATTAAAACTAGAACCAAAAAACAGGTAGATGAGAAAATCACGGTTTATAACTTAAGCTCATATGAGCTGACAAAGGAGGAAGAATTAGTATTAATGAAAGGATTAAAATTTGCTCCTTCTAATCGATTCAATCCATTTAATGCATTCATTGATTTAAAAAAGTTCATAAGGAAAGCCACCCTTAAGAGGTTTTTTGATGGTGAAAAGAAGGGTGAAGATACCAATACGGATAAGGATCAAAGTAAGTTCAAACCCAAATCCACCTTTTTCCCTACATACAAGAAAGGAAACTTCCTCCAGACTTTTGAAAACCTTATTTCAAATGAGATCCATATGGTCCAAAATAAAACTCATCATGCTAGGACATCTAAAAATAATCTTACAAAAAAAGAAAGAGAGGCTTTAAAGTCCCTCAAAGACAATAGAGACATAATCATTAAGTCCGCAGATAAAGGTGGTGGCCTAGTGATTCAAAATACAATAGATTATAAAAGTGAAGTTCTCCACCAATTGAACGACTCAAACACATACAAAAAACTGAGGTCAGACCCCACAGATAGATTACAGAAACAACTACTAACTTTTCTTGATAAACATTTATCTAAACAAACGATTACCCAGAAAGAAAAGGAATATGTCTTTATNACAGAACCCTCTATTCCAGTTATGTATTGCCTGCCAAAAATACATAAAAACATGACCAAACCTCCAGGTAGACCGATTGTGGCAGGCACTGGGTCCCTCTCATCTAATTTATCAGAAATGATAGATTTCTATTTACAACCGCTAATGTCCCTTATCCCTTCTTACTTAAAGGACACGTGCGATGTACTTAAAAAAATCAGCTCTATCACATGGGAGGAAGATTATCTAATGGTTACAGCGGATGTGTCATCCCTGTATACCATTATCAAGCATGAAGAAGGGATAAAAGCCACTACATTTTACATGAAGGAAGCTGAATATAGTGAGGATCTCATAGAATTCTAAGAGAGGGTATGGAATTCATTTTGAACAATAACTTCTTTAATTTTGATGGGGAGTACTACCTACAAGTATGCGGTACAGCCATGGGCACCAAGTTCGCCCCCAGTTATGCCAATTTATTCCTGGCATATTGGGAGAAATCTATACTCATCCCACCTGGGGGCCACTTGGTGTCCTGGCATAGGTATATTGATGATATTTTTTTCATTTGGAAAGGTCCACGAGACACACTAGATCGATTCTGTATATCCCTGAATCAAAATGATTTAAATATCAAATTAACTTTTGAAATTAGTAATCTTTCAGTGAACTTCTTGGATTTGAATATTTTTATTGATAAGAATAAAATTCAAACACAGAACTACATAAAAGTTACCGATGTTAATTCATACATACCCATATCCAGTAACCATCATCCACTGTGGCTTAAGAACATCCCCAAAGGCCAATTTCTTAGAATTAGGAGAAATTGCTCCCAAAACCACACTTATGACATTCACTCAGAAAATATGAAAGAACAATTCATCCTTAAAGGGTATGAGAAGAGTTTAATGGAAAAAGTAAAAGTAGATATCTCGGAAAAAGACAGAGACTCTCTCATATATCCATCTAAACGAAACGAATCCAGTAAAGATGTAAAAGGACAGAGAGACACTAATATCCCGTTCATTCTTGACTTTAATAGCGACTTTAGGATGTTTGAAAAAATTATAAGAAAACACTGGTATATTTTGAAAGAAGACCCTATTCTGAATAAATATATAGGAGCCATTCCTAGATTCATTTATAGAAAAGCCCCGAATATTAAAAACAAATTGGTTAAAAGTGCTTTCCATCCAGAAATGAGGATTAGAAAATCCATCAGGAACAAAGGTTTCTTCCGATGCGGGGATTGCCCTATGTGCAAGAATACTTCTCCCTTTAAGAGAATAGATGAATGTTTCTCGACGAGTAACCAAAAAAATCATAAAATAGATCAATTCATGACCTGTAATACCAAGAATTGTGTATATTTAATAGAATGTTCATGTCAGAAACAATATATAGGAAGAACTTCACGCCCACTTAAGAAAAGGTGGGCAGAACATATTTATAATATCAAGAAAGGGTTAGAAACCCATCCGATGTCTCTTCATTTCAAGGAACATCATAATTGTAATCCCTCTGCCATTAAGAAATGTTTAGGTTTACAGGCTGTCTCTTCAGGATGGAGGATCAATAATATCTCCACCGCATTAGCTAAAGCAGAAATGCAGCTTATTTTTTAATTTAACACCCTTATCCCTAACGGCCTCAACCAAGAGTTTGAGACTAAGTGGTTCCTGTAAGCTCAAAAATATATCACATAATTTTTTTTTTCTTCCATCTATTTAATTGTAATATGATGGTTGCTGTCTGTTATATGTTATTACCTCTATGCGACTGGAAGGCTACAGTCTTGGCTCTATAAAACACGGAACTATATAATAAGTTCACTCATCAGATCTTTTTCTGTGCTAATAGTTTTCCATCTCTTCACAGATCTAGTATCACTTGTATGTAGAACCTACAAATGGAATTTCCAGTTTCTTATGCTAAATACGGTCATACCACCTTGGAATACGCCCAAATACGTACCGAACTTGGAAGCTAAGCAGGGTGGGCCCGGTCAGTACCAAGATGGGAGACCGCTTGAGAAGACCGGGTACTGTAGTATTGGGTGAGTATACGTTAATTCTATTGGTAGAGTTCGTATAGTTAAGTTATTTTAGTACGTTCAGTGTACACACTATTTGTTACATTATGGATTATTAAATTTTTCACTTAATCTATTTTTCACCATGTTCAAGTCACATAAACTAAGAACGTATAAAGGCATCCTTTGTCGTTCGTCATTTTTTTCACTTCATGACTACTAATGCTCTAAGGAAATTAATATTTTCTGGTTTTATCACCACTATTTAAATTTATGGTGTAACTTAATCATTTAATATGTTTCTTTTTAAATTTATGGTGTAACTTAATCATTTAATATGTTTCTAAAGCTTTAACTAGTTATTTATTTAACACTAATATAAATCACATTTTCTTCATTTGTTTTATTTATATGTGTAGTAAGTGTAAAAGAGTTTTTACACTTTATAAAATATGACCACTAGGTGTCATCATTACACCTTGTGAACCCTATTTGAATTATATTTTCAATTTACACATCACATCTATTTATTAATTTATTTATCTATGTTTGTAGTAAGTGTAAAATAATTTTTAAACACTTTACAAACAATATCACTTAGTGTCACGATTTTATCTTGTGGATCTTATCTGGATTATATTTTGAAGTATCACAAACATTTATTTCTTTATCAAGGAGTAGGCAAATGTTTCAATATAGGTCTTGATTCTTTTGGCAGAAAGTGCCAGTAATATACTCTAATCAGTTTTAACATTTAAGAGTTGATGAAGTACATAATATGCTAACAATTGGTTTTTCCCCTCACGCCGTGATTAACTGACGGTCACATCACACGATTGTAACATTTTATTGTTTCATTACTTTATACATATGTATCCATTTCTATCACCATGTATATAGTAGTTAAACTTTTGTTATGGGATTATGCAACTCTATATCGAAGTTTGGGAAAAGAAGATTACCCGCGAGGAAACTACAAATAGCGATCACTATCAGGAAGTCAACTATCGCTCTGAGGAAGGGGAGGAGCCCCGAAACGCGTCAGCGGTTGACTGTTTTCCACACGTGCCTGCACAGGACGGCCCAGCGGCGTGCTCTCACCATCTGCACACGGACTGTCGTTTACCATCCAGCATCCCGGGTTCTGCTGCTCGACTACCCCGCGGACTGTTTCGTTCCTGTCTCCAGCGCTTCAGCTGGGTACGTGCGGACTTATATATTCTCATTGAATATAAAGTATTTTTTACATTGTTTTATTGTTCAGTATGTTTTAAGCGTAATAATTTTGTATTAATAAAACTTGCTTTCTCTTTTTTATTCATTTCGAGGCCATCTGAGTTGGGAACTCTCCTTATAAGTATTGGTTGATCCCCCCCCCGCTGCCTCCATCCCATTATAGAGTTGCATATCCCATTTATTCCTATTTTAAACTATTGTCATTTTTTATAAGCCTACACAGATCGCCCTCATAGCTCCCCCAGGGTACTTCATTTCCTTTTTTCTGTACCATTAAGATACAACACATAGTTATTATGATTGTTTTTAGCAATGACACTAGCATAACTTTCGGAAATTGTATTTAAGGATGTCCAAATGTTCCAACCTCCCATGTGCACATTTCCTAAGGTAGTTGTGCAAAATACAGCAGCACATAACTACAGCACACAGTTTATCATGGTGCATATTTATTGCTGTGTGGAACACACGAAAACGGCTGCTCATTATGCCAAAAGCATTTTCCACAACGCGTCTCGCCCTTGACAAGCGATAATTGAAAATTCGACTTTCACAATTTAAAACAAGTTATGGAAAACGTTGTAAAACATGTTGATGTAAGGCAAAAGCCTCATCAGCCACAAAAACAAATTGCAAGGCAGCTACATTTTGCTCTTCTTTTGGTAGTGGTAATAGACCATTTTGCAATTTATAGTGAAATGGGGTATTCTCTAGTGCTCCACCATCAGACACTTTGCCATTTTTACCCATGTCTACATACAGAAATTCATATTTTGCATTAACAATAGCCATTAATATGATACTGAAAAATCCCTTATAGTTATAAAAAAAAATGATCCCAGGATCTGGGGTTCCTGAATAGTGGTTGGTCGCCAACCCAGCTGCTCCGCCTTGTTCCCCGTGTCCAACTTTGAAGTTGCTTATGCAGGCGTCTGCTGGTCTGTTGCGGCACCGGCGCTGCCTCGCTCCTGTTCAGCCATACACCTTACAGGACTGTGAGTGAATCCTGTGGACCAATTTCGTGATACCATTTCGATTGTTACTTCATTCTGATCTCCAGTGTTTACTTTTCTGGAATACAACATCTCCTGCACCTTGGTTATGGTGGGCTCTTCCGACGTTAGTCACCTTGTTGCTGGTAACTGGGGACCCGGTTGCCGGTTGCTATTTGGGTGACGGTCTAATATATGCTCCTCTGTCGTGGGATCCCTGGGGAGGTTTTCTATACATGGTAGGCTGTGATTTTGTTAGCTTTCTCTTTGCGTATGTAACTCGCACATTTGGAGGACTGCCTCCATGCCTTGATTTGTTTGATTGTCAATGTGTGCGGTCCCCCTGCTCATTACTCGGCCCTGTTTGCGCTCGCGATCCGTGTGAGGGCGGGGTATGGATACATTTCTGGATAAATCATCCCTTTCTAGACCTCTGGTTGTCCCGGGACCCAAGATGGGGAAAACAAAACTGTCCGCTAATAGACCTGACCCACCCTCAACGTCCTCTCAAGGGGACGCAGCAGCTAGCTCGGCTGCCTCTGGCTCCCCCCAGCCCTCACATGTCTGCCCTGTAGTCCATCGGTTGCAGAATTGGCCCAGGAACTTTCTAAATATATTGAGGACCTTCAGGTCAAATTTGACACGACATTAGCTAAAATAGAGGCCAACAGCTTTAGACGGACTCAGGTAGAACAGCGCACCAGTGATGTGGAGGACTCGACCCATGACATGCAGGCTCACTTGACAGCCCAAAACTCTGAAATCCAATCACTACATGATAAGCTGGAGGACCTGGAGAACAGAAGTAGACGTAACAATTTACGCTTCATAGGGATACATTGTAAGGGACCTGCCCTATGTGACTTTGTCAGTAAGCTTGTCCCACAATCCTTGACTGATTTCCAGGGGCTCTCCGACTCCCTGTGGAGCGTGTGCATAGGCTTGGCCCGGAGGTGAGGGAAGGCTGTAGACGCCCATGACCTGTTATTGCCAGGTTTTTAGACTTTAGGGATAAAGAAAAAACTCTGGCAGCCTTCCGTAAGCAACGTCAGTTCCTGGTGGAGAGTATGAGAGTGATGATCTTCCAGGACTTCCCTGCTTATGTTTCCCTGAAAAGAAAAGCCTTCTCTGAATTCTGTAGTTACTTAGTGTCACAACAGAAGCGCTTTGCCTTGTTGTACCCGACCCATCTGAGGGTTACTGAGGGGGAGGGGACTATAGTGTTCAAGAATGCAAAGCTCACTTTATGGGGGACGCCCGCGGAGATGACCAGAATCCTGCGGGAGGGGACTGATTTGACAGTATACGCTTGCTGGTAGCTTAATTATGTGATACACCTTGCAGTCTGTCCTTCTGTTACCTCCCATACTTTACTAGGAGGAGGCTGGCCTACTTTTCTGATTCATTGTTATTTTGCTAGTTTAAGATATGTTTACTGCGTCTCTGAAACCATTAGCAGACCCAGGGTTTTGATTATTCCACTGTTTAAAATATATATCATTGCAATTTGTGCTGTCAGACTTTTCTTTATTAACGCTTCATATATACACGATTGTCTGGAGGGCTGTTCTGGCTCTTTCTGCTGGAGTGCCTACTGGCACCATCCTCCGGGACCCCCTGGTTTAGATAATGGGCTGATAAGCAGGTTTACAATTATCCAAAAGAAAAAAAGAGAGATAGAATCCTGCACTCCNATCAGTATAGAGGATCTCCTCTGTAATGAATCTTTCCCTTTAATAATATAAGGGATGGTGCTGTCCCAGGGCCAATAATAACTTAAACAAAGAACAAGAAGAGAGAAATGGGGCTCCTGTTCAATTGGACGCACACTTACCTCCACTGTACCACGTCAGATTTAAAACGTATTCTTTATTATGACATATTAAAATTTACATAGGAGTTCAAAAAAAAAGCAGCGAAATATTAAAATACAGAAAAAGTGAATATTAAATATAAAAGTAAAGAAAGTGTGAATTAATTAAAAACAAGGATAGGGTGGGTGTGTCTATGTGTTATTAATTGCACTCTAAATCCGTCCCGGCCTGATTCCTCAATACCCCGTATGTGTTCAAATTATAACAATTGTATATAAATATATATTATACCACATACGCGATTGAGGCCCGAAAACAGTAAATCCCTTTAGTATATAAATAAAGCAGCACTGATGGTAAAGTATTTATCCTAAAATGGTATTGGTAATGGTAGTAAAAATTGCCCATATTTGTCCTGCGCATGGCAATATCCCATATATGGGTTTAAAAAGCTATTTGAGCACATGGTAGGGCTCACAATGGAAGGAGCGGCTATTGGCTTTTGTAGTACAATTTTGGGCTTTTTGAGAGCTGTGTTACATTTAAAGAGCCCCTACTGTATAAACCTCCAACAGGTGATGCCATTTTGTAAACTAAACCCCTCAAGGAACACTTACATGGGTATAGTGAACACTTTGACCCCACTGATGTTTTCTGTAGAATTTTCACATCACGAACATTAAAACATTAACATTAAAAATTTATTTTTTTTTTCATTAATTTGCGGATTCACTCCCAAATTTTAAATTTTCACAAATAGTAATAGTAGAAAAAGCACCCCATATTTGTTAAACAATTTCTCCTGAGCATGGCAATATCCTATATATGGTTGTAAAAAGCTATTTGGGTACACGGTAGGCCTCAGAAATGAAGGAGCACCATTTGGCTTTTTTGGTACAGATTTTACTGGAATGGTTTTTGTGACCATTTT
>JABWIB010009672.1:4233-18880 GCA_016617825.1 Platyplectrum ornatum | reverse complement strand
ATTATCAGACCCTGTACCTCCACCCTCTGGTGCGGTCTCTCCATGTGTCTCACTCTATAATGATCGGAGAGTACAGCAGTAATATAGTAATAGGAGTTCTGCACTTTGCAAGTGATGCTGCGCTTCCATTACTATATCATTGCCTACTGGAGTCCTACAGATGGGGAAACTCCGGCCAGGAGGTAGAGGTGCCACACAGCTGCTCGAAGCCCATGCAGGGCTTCATTGATAGGTCTGTGCAGCCAATCAACTGCAAGAGCTTCCTGTCAATCTCAGTAGCCCCTCCCTCCTCCGCAGGGATTTTCGCTCCAAGCAAGAGCAGTGTGTGGCAGTGATTATTGGGACCTTTTCCACAGGGAAAATTCATCGCACTTAACAAATGTCTCCTGCTGGCAGCAATAGTCACTGTAGTGTATAGCCGGCTTAATAAACAATGATATCTAGGTCATTACACAACAAATAAACTACAATACAATCTACAACTAAACCTACAATAAAAAACTGTCATTTCAATAGGGTTTGGTGTAATGCAGCCAAACGTCCTCCGACTCTTGGGTTGATATGTGCACTGGATTTGTGCCTTGGTGTTTACATTTGATTTGGTGCTTACCNAATTTACTGCGATGGCAAGATCTCACTTTAAGTCTCTCGGGATGAGCCCCCTATCTCAGTTAGGTAAGCTGTAAATGAATGTTAATGGCCTATAACTAGTCTATAGTGTGTACATGCCTGGCATCCCGTGGCACCATAGATTATTCAGCATTTCAGTCTGTTTTGAATGGATTGTTGAATTTTGCTTTGCACGTGTAGTGTATTCAATGTATACNCTAATACTCTGCACTTTGCTGCCATTTGCAATGGAGAGTTTACGTAAATGATTTTGTGTTTCTATTTTATCATGTTCTCCTGGTCCCTCTCACGCACAGTAAAGCACAGCGGGTCGTATGGGTGCAGGAGGACGCTAGATCCACTATTCATTTGGCTGTACAGGTGGTGTGAAGTTCCAAACATGGANTACAACAAATCTTCCATTNTACCCCGTTCACATTACCTCAATTTAGCTNTCTTTTTTGATGATAAAGCCNGCTTCTAAACTCAGTGTGAGCGNTCCATTTACAAAAAGCCGGCTACTGAAAGGTGTCAGAGGCTGCTTTTTAAAAGGGGTTTNNCCCTCCTATCCGGCTTTTTCAGTCAGTGTGAACACTACATAGCCGGCTTTCCTCTCCCATTATGTTTGTGCAGCGCTGATTGGCTCACACAGTCAGCTGTTTACAGCACAACACTGCCAGTCTCTTTCCCCCCCCCTCCTCTCATGTCAACAAACAATCACAGAGCATGATGTGTACTGGTAGCAAAAAGCAGGGTTCAATGTGAACAGTGCAGACACTGCTTTTTTTTTTTTTTACAAAAAGCTGGCTTTTTCAGCTAATCTAAACGGTCCTTTTATCACAGCCCCTCCAATTTCCCCAGCTCTACACCCTGGCTCTTAAGCCAGCTTTTTCAATGCTTGTAATGTGAACAGGGTATAAGTTACACCACATTGAGAGTCTCTTGTTACCTTATCTTGCAGCTAACCGNACTTTGTATTAATACATTGTCAACAAATGAGTGTAACGCACCATAAATACTGATAATACTTGTACATTNTGTGAGATTCATATGTATTGCGGAATTATAGNAGCCGGGGCAGAGAGATCTACACAAAGGACGTGGAAGATCAGAACATTCTTAGGACGGGTCCCATGCTAGTCCGAGTTTCATTTAAACTGGGTCCTGGTCGGCCTGTGTGCATGATCTAATGATGTACGATCTTTGATAATAATACATCATCAGTCTCCAGTCCTGACAGTTTTACACTTAATTTTATTTTTGTTTCCACTAACTGTAGGTGTGTTGGGTGCATATGTCTCTTGGTGATCCCAATGTACTGAACAGCGATTCTTTGGAACACCCCTCTAAGCTCTTCTCTCATGCATCCTATATATTAGACCTCCCCTGCAATTCAACATGGTTTTACCCACCCGTTCGAAATCTCTTGTCCACGTTGTTGGGGTTGTTGTGTTTCTNTCTTGGTTTCTGAATAATCTGGGACGGGATCAATGGGTAATTGGATCAGCAGTTGTATCATTAAGCTCCCTATGCAGTGCAGGTCTGATTGAAGCTGTAAAATAAGCCTGATGGTGTTCTTATCGATCTATACATTATTGCCATCTTCTTAGGTCATAAAATGTCATCAATGTAACGTATGTGTAACACCAGAGTAATCTAACATGGTGGATCTATGTGTAGGTGCATTCAGTTGCTTCCATGCTGATAGTTCTTGGAACCAGGTTCAGCTATACTATATACTGAAGCTAGTGGTGCTGTCAGCCTCATATAAATAGGTCTTTGCGTCTTAGTTTCTTATGTCCGTGCAGCTTTTCTACTACGTGGTGTACTGTAATGTATATGATGCTGCAGGTACGGGGAGCGGTGCCTATAACGAAGTGTTAATAAAATCATTTTGCTTTTAGTTTTCTAATCCAAGTATACCAGAAACCTATGCTGTGTGCATTCATATTGAGTGTCTCGTGGAATAGTGTTTGTGTAGAGCCGTCTCATCCGTTGCACATAAGCAGAAAGTCTTATGGGTTGTGTTGGGGAGTTGAAGTGTTTGTTATCTAAATACAATATGCAGCAGTTCACCTATGACCACCAAATGATTGAGGTGTAGGTAGCAGTCTGCCAATTTGGTGGTCATAGGTGAACTGGTGCATATTGTATACCTATAGTCTATGGCTGGCGATTAGGTATAGGGTTAGTGTTGGTATTATTAGGGATATGTTGGGAGTATTTTTCAATCATAAAGTAACGTTTATTATAAATATTGACAGTCATTTACACAATCACATACAGGACATTTTTAGGCTTTATTGAACCGCTTGATTGAAGATTCATGATGGCACATTGGAAATCTAGGGTTTCTGGCGAATGAATGGGTGCTGTAGGAGCTCATCTGCGTACGGTCGCTCTTTCTGGTCCCTGTTAATCATACAGCAAGCGGTTAGTCTCATATGTCAGTGGTAAGATATGGATTATAATGGCTGCAAATCTGTGAAAGCTGTCATCAACCTAAAGGCCGCGTCTTGTACCCAAGTCATAATATGCCATCTGTAATGCTCCAACTGGCCAGTAGGTGGAGCAGTGAGCCTGCAACGAAATTTTTTTTCCCCCATGTGCATATTCCTAATTGCCATGCCTTATATTTAATATCATTGTGCATGTAGAATCCTTAGTGTCCACTGTCTCTTCCAACTCATACCACAAAGTGTGGATGTATATGGTGGTATGTTATACCATCACTTTTCTCACTGATTAAATTGAAAAACTATAAATCCCCATTCACTTTTATCATTTGTTTCCCTTTCACCATGTCCATTTCAACCACTGATGGCAATAATAAAAAGCAAATCATGTCTACATTAAACTCTATGGGATCTGTTTTTAATTAATTTTTTTTTTTTTTTGCAAGGTTCAAATAAATACTAGAAAGCCCCCATTGGTGTCAGAGGGTATTCATGACGGTCAGCGGCTAAGTCATCCTAACACATAAGAGTTGTCATTTTATGTAATACCATTTCATTGTGTCTGCAGCCAATTGCAAACCAACACAGACTACATTGTGACAACTTATTCTAAGTTGACTGTTAATATTCTGCAGACAACTTCATTAACACATTGTTCAGGCACAAATGCATGCAGATAACATGGGGAGCACTGTAGTGAACTTTTAATTTAAGAGTGAAACATTCATACTTAAGTGTTGATGTCTGTCACTCACCATTGTCCAAGTTCTTTTAATGTGTATTTAATGCAATATTTGCTTTAAACCAGGGGTAGGCAACCTAGGTGTTATCAAACGACAAGTCCCAGCATGCTTTGCCAGGTATCAACAATCTATGCAGTGAAAGCATGCTGGGACTTTACATAGTGGTTGGTATATTGGGGTAAAGCAATCCTCTAGAGCTGCTTAAAGGTGACGCGTTTCGACTAGGCTTGGAAAAGGTCAGGAGGACGAAACGCGTCACCTTTAGCAGCATAACGGACTATCCCCACACCTTCGGCAGAGCCGGATCGTACCACACTACTGGGATTTCCATCTTGTGGACCATAGCGCCCTTCATGGACATATATCTCCCACTGATGGTGTTATGTGGTTTCTGTGTTATTATATTGTAATAAACATTGTTATATATTCGCATTGAAACGTTTATGTTGGGAGAGAATTTACAGAATTTATAGGAGCGTTCTATTGGATTATTATTTTCTTGGAGTTTCTACCTATTTCATTTACTTTTCTTTATTGGCCTCGTGTTGATTTTGTGTTTTATTCACTTTATTACATTGGGTCGTGCTGACGTCCATGAATATTTAGGGTACACCAGCGTCTCCTGTTTATAAACACTGACAGAATTTCTACACTTGTAAAGTTCTGTGGTGTGTTGGACTCATGAAGGACTTATTATGGTGATTCCCAAAAGCCCGGCTGATGGCCCGGGTACCGCACCTTCTATGGTTGGTTTACATTAATGGTCAAATGGTCCTCTCCATCTTCAGCACATAGAGATGCTCCCCAAGGGCCAGATTTACTAAACTCTCTTTATTTGGTGTTTAATACTAATCAAACTAGAAAACTAATTCTATTATTATGGTGAATGATCTACTTATGACCTGCAAAATATTCACTTTATTTTAACTTTACTTCTGTTTTATATATAAACTTTATTTTTGTTTTTATTTTTCAGAACTACTTCAGTTATTCGAACCACTTCCCTCCATGGTTCTTCCTCCTCCATAGCACCTAGTAAGTACAGTGTAACCTGAGTGAAGATCATTTGGATCAGTGGTCGAAGTGGAAATTTAGAAGTGGGGGTATGGACAATCAGAAGTGGGGGTATGGAAACATAGAAAATTTTGGAAGTCAATGGAGATTTTAAATTTTTCCATTACAACAGTGGGAGAAGTGCCGGTATGTCATACCCCTGTATACACCCCCACTTCGAGCCCTGATTTGGATACTGTAAATACATGATCACTTTACTGCAGATATAGCCAACCGGTAGCAAACAGTGCCGAGCTATGTGTTCCTCCTAGCAAAGACATAGCTTGTGTCTGGCTGAACATAATAAGTCCAGTATTTTAGAAATACTATTATAGAGCAGGTTTAATTGATATTCAAAATAGAGATTGTAGTTCTAAATCTAGATCAAGGGTGGGCAACCTGCGGCTCTCTGGGTGTCGTCATGCTTTGCATGCTGGGACTTGTAGTTTGACGACACCAGGAGAGACGCACGTTGCCTTCCCCTGCACTAGAGGATTGCTTTACCCCAATATACCACCCCCTTCTATGTAGCACTACGAGTCCCAGCATGCTTTAATTGCACAGACATAGTTGACACCAGCAAAGCATGCTGGGGCTTGTAGTTTGACAACACCTGGGTATACCACATACCATAATATATTCAGGTAAGTATTGTTCACAGTTTAGATACTGGGAGTGGTTTTTGCAGGAACGTTCCATGCACATCTATATAAACGTTTCACTGCTCTTCATTCTGTCATCTACCCATTTCCTAGGGTTGTGGGATCACTGCTTAAAGGTGACGCATTTCGACTAGGCTTTGAAAAGGTCAGGAGGATGAAACGCGTCACCTTTAGCAGCATACCGGACAATCCCCACACCTTCAGAGGAGCCGGATCGTACCACACTCCCGGGGGGGACATTCAGGGGACCCTGGACACGGTTGTATTGAAGTGTTTACATACCTGGTTAAACACAGATCGACAAAGTTTCTTGCTCTCTTCGAGAAATGACCAGGAAGTGTTGGCATGAGTCCGTCTTTTTTGCCGATATAAAACATGGCCGCCACCTTGTGCATATGGGCCAAGGGTGGTTTCCCAGTTGCCATCTCGAACACAGTGCAGCCAATACTCCAAATATCCGACTTTTCCCCATGCCCTGACTCGCAGATGACTTCCGGAGCCATCCAGTACGGCGTGCCGTGCATGGACTTTAACATCTCCCACTGAGTCCCGTTCATGCTCATGCCATTGAGGCGCTTTGCACAGCCAAAATCGATCAACTTGATCACCCCGTTTGGCATCAGCATCACATTGTTCCCCTTGATGTCTCTGTGCACCACCCTGTTCTGGTGTAGATAGGCCGTGCCCTGTAAGATGTGGTTTGTGTATTTACGAATGACACCTTCTTGGAGCGGGCCAAAATGTTTCAATATGCTGGAAATCGAGCCACCGGGTACGAATTCCATAAAGATGGTCACCATTGTGTCTTCCAGACAAGTCCCCAAGTAGCCCACAATATTGACATGTTTCAGGGTTTTCAACAAGTCCACCTCTTCCTGCAGCTTTTTATATTCCTTCTCCGCCACCGCAGGATCTGACACATGTAATGTCACCTGTTTAGCTGCTATGAGCTCTCCTTGACTTGTTAGACCACGGTACACCTATAATAAAACAGTTTTTAAATTACCATTGTATTAATGAATTAACGTTTTATATTGTGTCCCTCCCCACTTAACTGCAGTGCGACATGGCCAGGACATGTGCAGATTTCTGTTCCCCTCTGTTACTGCAGTGTGTATGTCCGCAGTGTGGAACCCATGGCGGTCCTTTGTGTGCGTGTGTCCCTGCAGTGTGGACCCCATGGCGCTCCTTTGTGTGCGTGTCCCTGCAGTGCGGACCCCATGGCGCTCTTTTGTGTGGGTGTGTCCCTGCAGTACGGACCCCATGGCGGTCCTTTGTGTGTGTCCCTGCAGTGCGGACCCCATGGCGGTCCTTTGTGTGTGTCCCTGCAGTGCGGACCCCATGGCGGTCCTTTGTGTGGGTGTGTCCCTGCAGTGCGGACCCCATGGCGGTCCTTTGTGTGTGTCCCTGCAGTGCGGACCCCATGGCGGTCCTTTGTGTGGGTGTGTCCGTGCAGTGCGGACCCCATGGCGGTCCTTTGTGTGGGTGTGTCCGTGCAGTGCAGACCCCATGGCGGTCCTTTGTGTGCGTGTGTCCCTGCAGTGCGGNATGGCGCTCCTTTGTGTGCGTGTGGACCCCATGGCGCTCCTTTGTGTGCGTGTGGACCCCATGGCGCTCCTTTGTGTGCGTGTGGACCCCATGGCAGTACTTTGTGTGCGCGTGTCCCTGCAGTGCGGACCCCATGGCGGTCCTTTGTGTGCATGTGTCCCCGTAGTGCGGACCCCGTGGTGGTCCTTTTGTGCAGATGTCCCGACAGTAATTTTAGACCCTTAATAGCATTATGTTGGGATAAATAGTTGTGGGGTGTTTTTTTCCTCACTAAACAAATATTTATGAAAGTGGGCTCATAGAAAGCACATAAACCAAGGAGACTAGAACGATAACCTCCATATACTGTCGTGTGTTTACCGTCCCATACGCTCCTCTTCCCAACTCTTCTCCTTTGATCCAGAAGATTGAGCTGTCCTTGTGACTGCGGTCCGAGTGCTTTTCTGTCAGAGTGGATTGTATATTACTGGTCTTTACACTTAAGCTTCTGCTGGACTGAAAAGACAAAACACATGAGAGAATCCCATCAATGTCTGGAAATATAAACGAACACAGCGATCCGGTGCTAAATCATCCCCTAGATCCCTGTTCACTGACCACACAGGAACCCCTCAATCATATCCTGCGTCCCATTTGTATATGTGTTAGCTTATTGTGTATGGTTCTAAATGTAGCCTATCATGTTTAACTTTCTAACGCTTGTTGTTTCTTCTCCTTTCAGCTGCCTTGTAACGCGAGCTCGGAAGGCAATAAAGGTTGTGTAATCCCGCCGAGAACGGAGCGCCAGCGCGCAGCACGACCCACCCCTCACTGTAAATCTGCGTGAAGTTCAACAATTCTGACGATTTTGGATTTTAATTTTTTGCTTTTTATCAAGTGATTAATAAGTCCAAAGAGAGAGAGAGAGAGACACACGTGGCTATTAATTTTTATGTGTATTATAATTTTTCTTTTTTCATTGATCTACGAATCCAAAAACTTATGTCACTTAGTGTTAAGATGGATGCAAAAAAAATATATATATATATTCTGGTTTTCAGAAGTGAAAACTGACTTTAACGAATCTATGATAACACAACTGCTAACTCAGGATATTTGCTGAAATATTTATAATATGGCTGATAAAAGAGGAACAGATTTAATGGAAAGGTCTTGATTATTTTTTTCTTTTTTGTGCCTGACCACCCTTAGAAATCACCATTATTTCAATGTATACTTTAATTCTACGGGGACAGAGGAACCGACCGTCATGGCGACTGGATCTTCCTGATAATAAAGGAGGATAAATTGCAGATTTATTTTGTTTTTCTCCTTCGTTTGAGTGAATATGGAAGCATTGCTGATGATGATGGAAGACACCATTTATTCAGTATTCAATGTTTCCCTATTAAACCTCTTAGTCAATACATGTGGCAATGTTATGGGCTACGAGAATAGGTGACTGACTGTAGTCTAAACGGTGCTGCAATCACTATCAGAATTCTCATCTATGTTCATTTAAATATATGTAAAAGGTGTGGTTAGGTCTCCAAACATATCTTTATTATGGAAATAGTCATTATTGATATGCAACCAGAATGTATCTATGGAGAATATAATGCCAAATGGATATTTTGGCTTTTTTTTATCGTTTGTGACTGTGTGTATTTTGTTATTTCAGTAAACCATCCATATAGTGTTACACGAACATTTGAGGAGGAACTCTAAAGCTTCCATAGCTCCCGTCATATTCCAGTAGTTATATATCTAGTGTCCAATAGGCTCATAAGGCTGCAGCATAGGGTGTGAACACTTTGGGGGGGGGGCACATCCAATCAGGATGATGTTTATTTTTTACTATTTATATTTCTTTGAATGATGAATGCATTTTGTACACAAGTGGAGAGGTAGGTGTCATTGGCGAATGGTATCTTTCTTCCATTAAATGATAAATGACTAGTTCCTGCAATACATATAGCTATATAGACATAATGTGTGTTATAATTTGGTGTTTGCTCTAGGTACACATGTTAAGGGTGATGCAGAAAATTTAGAGTAGGCTAAGGGTCTGCCGGCTTGCACCGGATGCTCGTGGGGCTCGCGGAAGAGCAGCCAAATCTCCTGCTCTCCCGTGCAGAAACTAGCAGTGCTTCAAGTTAAGCATGGCTAGTTTCCCATCCTCCCACTACACGACTGGATGTGGAACTTGACGTTTTACCATCAAGTCCCTCAAGTCCCCTCCCCCTGTGTAAATTTTACTTTCTGCCTTCAGAGATCTCCCGTCTCGGAAGTCGGCAACCCTGGTTTTCCCTTGTTTTGTGCAGTCATTTGAAGTGTGAAACCGCTGCAAACTCTGGTATTAGCTAGGCCTATACAGTTAGAGCATGCTGGGTTGTGTAGTTGACATGATGGGACATTGAGAGTGATTGCATTCTAACAAAGAATAGCAAAGATTTGCATTAGGTTTTGTTTGTAATATTTTTTATGCTAAATTCTTATATAACTTTTACATTAAAAAAAATCCTGATTCCCATGACTAATACAGAGCTTTGTACCTCATTCAGGCTAGATGCTTGGTTGTGGTGGTCTTCGTCATTTTGTTGATTGTCGTAGCTTTGACTCTTCAATGTTTTTATATCACTGAGCTCTTCATCTTCATCCTCGTCATTATCACGCAGATTTTTCTCCAGATGAGAGATAAGTTCGTCCGTCAGCCGTTCACTGTCTACATAGCTGTCTATCCTGTCAGGTGTCTGCAAAAAGGAATATTTTAAGCCTTCGTTGATATCGTTCACGCTATTGTTGAAGATTTCCCTCCAAAAGTTTTCATTAGTGGTCAGAGCTGCTTCTCGTTGGGTTAGTGGGTCAGTCTCTGAAGGCTTCACAGTCTCACAAGCTTTAGATGATTGGATTTGATTTCCCGTTTTGGGATCTTGGTCGTCAAAACCATCAAGGTTCTTGTTGCTGTTGATTGGGCTAGTATTTTGTTGAATCCCTTCTGTTTCGTTAAATTCTGGTGGGACGGCGTGATCCGAAAGTTTTGTTGTATTAGACGCAATGTTTTTGGAACTTTCCTCCAGCTCTTTTAGCATCTCGATAAGCACTGTGTGCGTTGACCTGGTCATAGTGAGGGAGTTCTCTATAGTGGCTTCTTTAATAATAGATAAGCATGAAAAGTTGTGTGGATTAGGATCTTCAACCTCCTTCTCATCATCTGAGGCGACATTTTGTTTTGTCTCAACTTCCTGATCCGTGGCGGAAATGACAGATTTCTCTGTGCCCTTTTTATCATCCTCTTTAGAAGGTGGTTTGGCTGCTGAGTTTCGGCGACGGTGGCTGCTTGTTGTTGCTGATGACTTTTTGGTCCTCGAGTTTGGTCTTTTTGAAGACCTTGCACTACTTTCACGTGAGGAACTTGCACGGGATTTACTTGAGGAGCCTCTAGATGGAGCAGAGTTGGCCTCTCTGGAGGTCTTTGAAGGGGTGTTATAAACGGCAGTAGGGAACATTTGGCTTATGACCGGCCCACTCTCTTCTGGCTTTATCACGGCAAACATATCGCTGTAGTCCAACTCTTGAAAGTCCAGGGATGTCTTTGCCCTAGGCGGTGTGGGGGTGCTGATTGCAGACTTCGATCCCTTGGATGTATAAAGCGATGACTGCGTTTGAGAACGCCGGCTCCTATCAATACTACTTGGCTCTGAGGTGGCGAGCTTCTTCTTGGACACTTTGGAAGGTAATGGCACAGAAGAGAATACCAAGGCCGGCAAGGGAGCCATCTTGCCGTTGGGTCTGTTGCTGATGGACAGCGGCCTTTGTGGCTTTGTGGCACAGTCGGAAGCGGACATGCTTCTTGTCTTTTTTGTTTTCTTTGTCTTTTTGTTTTCTTTTTGAGCATGTATGTTAAAACTATGGCTGACGTTGTGAGGTAGAGATGCCATGTTTGTCTTTCGTATTGCGAAGACGTGTTCTCGTTCTCTCTTGATTTCCTCCTGCTTGGAGAATGTAATATGTACAAGGGGTACAGTACCCTGTTTAGGTAGTGTTGCTATATCCCCTTTGGCAGACTCCATTTTGTTCTTGGCATTTTCATTTATTGGGTCAGGCGTTCCTATAATATCACCATCGTGTTTCTCATGCTCAGTGTCATCGTTTGGACCCGACCAATGTTCTTCCCTATCACAAGGTGGGGGTCTCTTAATTTGTTCACAGTCGTATTGTATCGCTACCAAGTCACCGATTGACCCAATTTTAGTAGTGAATTCCACTTCAGCGTCTCCTCTTCCCGAACCAGTTCTAATGCTCCTCGATGAGATATCGTTTGTGATGCTATATGAGGGTCGAGGACTGAAGTGATCCAAGCTTATCTGTACTTGGTCTTTAGACAAAGCTAGTTCTTGGGAATTGTCCGATGTGTTAAGGATGCTCAGTCCGGCTGGTTTTCCCTCAGTCATTGGCTTAGTAAGGGGATCGGAAAATAGAGCAACATTCGATATGCTAATTTCTGTGCTTCTCGGGGTGGATCTTGAAGACAAAGGCCTAAGTCGGACAGACGTACAGCGAGGGGAGCGACTTAGTGGCGGATAAGTCTTAAAAAGAACAAATTGTTAATGTACTAGAAATTTGGGCAAATTTCCTTTTATTTGCATTCTCTATTTACATTTCTGTCAATTTCAATAAGTAGAACAATCCTACACCCATACCACGACTGGTACGTGTGACGTGTCCAGGGTGTAAGAATCATTGGCCTCACTTCTTTTTATAATACTACCATGTTGTTGTCCAATTCAGGCGTTTTACGAATGTATGTTGGAAAATGAAAACCCCATGCAGTCTATAAGTTTTATATAACATTTGTTTCTCCATACAGAGTGTTGAATTCAAGTTATATTGTTAATTATTTTATAACCAAATAGGTAATCTAACACAAACCCAATACCTTCCAGGCCAAGCATTTGATCTATGCACAACAGAAAAATATATAAAAATATATAAGCAAAATGGCATTTATTCTGATTGAAAAATATGTTATATAACAAGTTCTATAAATGTATATTCATAACTTACCTGACTGTCTCTTGAGGATTCAGCTGAACCGAGTCCTTAAAAATAAAAAAATAACATTTAAAATAAAATCAAACCAACAAAAATCTTAATATTTAGTATTTAAGGTGAAATGTGAGTCGCTAAACCTTAAACTGGGGCATTTTGCTACTGGGTAGAGAAAGTATCCTGCCCATGATGTAATGGTGGCTGAAGGGGTAGCACGTCTTACTCGCAGCGCATGGGTGTAATTCCTGGCCTCATCTCTGTGTGTGTGTGTATCTGCATGGGTTACCTCCTACACTTCAAAAACATGCTGGTAGGTTGCAAGATCTAGATTGTGCATGACTGGCTATATATCTGTGTGTACGTGTGTGACCAAAACAACACAACCGTTTCATAAACACAAAGCAATTACGTTGCCTGATGGCGTCCTTGATGTATCTTATGTTTCGGAGAGGGTCTGCTCCAGAGTGCGGCTCTGAGACGTCGTGTTCTGAACGTGAACCCTCAATCAAGTAACCGAGCCCGAGGCTTTCCAGGTGGGCGACGTTCCCGTCCTCCTTTAGGTGAAGAGGGGGAAGTGATGGGAATCTTTTTCTGGCTGGTTGGGGGGTCTTGGGCTCCTGGCATGGGTCGGTGAGCCAGTGGTGGGGCAAGGGATTTATTTTACTGAAATACAAAGAAGTTAATCAAAACATAATACTGAATATAATGATTAATAATGACGATGGACCGGATTGAGACATACATCTATCATACGCTATACCGGGAGTTCTACCGTTCCACATAATGCCCAATGTTTATTTACTGTATATACTCGAGTATAAGCCTAGTTTTTCAGCACATTTTTTTGTGCTAAAAGTGCACCCTTCGGCTTATACTCAAGTCATTCTCTTGTATGATGTCAATGAGTTATCCCAGTTTAAAATTAGGTGAAATTAAGGGCCCCGGCTTATATTCGGGTCGGCTTATACTCGAGTATATACGGTAAATTGTATAAACAAGGCCAGCCCAAACCCCGCCCTCTCTCCACCCGGTGATTGATTAATTAATTTATGATTAATTAATTATTAAGTAATGAGTAAATAATATCCGTTGACGTTATGTACTTACTTTCCATACATGGTGTCCACAGTTTCTATCACATGCGTAGATGCGATTTCTCCTTCAGTGTCTGTAATAGTTCTGAGCTCTGTAACAAGACACCGGCCCATATTAATATTCATACCAATATAATATATTCATGTGCTATCACAAGCCCCTCTTCAGTTCTTGCTATAACTGGAAAAATATATAGTGAATGGTTTAGTGTGTCAGTAATCCAGCATACACACTCTGTGGCAAACTCAGGGGGGTTCCAAATGCTTAGAAAGCATGTAGGGTATAGTAGAGCAGTGGCGATGGTGCACTATATAAAGTACATATTGGGTGTATTAGGGGTCAGGTAATGCACATATTATAAAATATATGCTTTATATATTGGGGTATACTGTACATAGTGTACTTTATATAGTGCACCAGCCTCATCCCCATAATATAGGAGCCTGGAGTCGATACACTATATGAAGAATATATTACGTATATTAGGGTTCTGTGAAAGAATATACTATAAGACATTAATATATAGGGGTCTGGGAATTACACCCTATATACTGTGTATCTGGTATCATTGCTAAATTCTAAAATACCACACATACTGTATATTATAGAGCCATCTCAGATCTCCTTTATACAGCGCCGGATCCTTAATATAATTTACATGTACAGCTTGAACATTTCAGGCAAGGTCCTATCCAGGAATCAAACTCATGCACTCAGGACTGTGAGGCTGAAGAGCTAACCACTTGAGCCGCTGTGCTCCAAGATCTAATGGAAAGGAAATAGTGATATAATAACAGTGAGTGTACCTGTCCCGGGCTCCAGGTCCTGACTTTCATCATCAGCGTGGACACCACCGCGGCTCAGCTGAGGATAGAAGGAGATTTACATTGCGTATCAGTAGCGTAAATCTATTTCCTGCTCAGAACCAGGGATTTATTTAGAGTTGAGCATCAATGGGTTAAACATCACTGTATGTGGCCCTACCTGACCCACCACCTATGTCATACCTTCTTCTGCTGTGTCTCTACCAGGCCCCGGTCTGCAGCAGATACATGCACACAATGAGTGAGGTGCACGGCGGCTATCACCTTCCAGCCGCTCACAGCTCCTTATCAGCCCGGTGGCGTTAGCTGTGTGTCATCTGGCCGGTGCCTGCACATTGTATGCAAGAGGCGCATCTGTCTTCTCATTGTGACATTAAATAGCCGACAACTCCCATTTCCCAACCTGGAAGAGCCCCATCGTGTTACGCGATTAGTCATTGTGCGGAGAGGTGTCCGCGTCGCTCGTCTGCTTCAACACGATACGGCTGAGTGACTGTTACCCAAGAGGCAGGTGGTGCAGCGGCGGCTGCTGACAGCTTCATTGTAAGCACAGGGGGGAATAATACAAAGACAATTCTGTGCAGGTCTCCCATCTGCCTGGCGGGGGGGTATTGTCTCCAAAACGT
>JABWIB010009670.1:7876-19502 GCA_016617825.1 Platyplectrum ornatum | reverse complement strand
CTCTTCTCCTTCCTCTTGTGCTTATATTAGTGTCTTATGTTTGTATTATATCTTCAGTATTAAAGATTCGCTCTGCAGGAAGGTCTAAGGCTTTCTCCACATGTACGTCCCATCTCTCTGTGGTGGCTCTGTACTTTGGGACAGTAATGTTGATGTACTTTGGAACCTCGTCCCAATATTCCACCAACCAGGACAAATATAGTTCTATCTATTATGTTATTATTTCACCAATGTTGAATCCTCTTATCTATAGCATGAATAACCGGGAATTAGAAATGTCATGTAAAAATGTTACGATTTTTAAAAACTTCACATCAAAATTAAATCTGCTCTGTTCTTAAACAGACCTAAAATGTGGTTTAACCTGTGTCATCCTTGATTGGTTATAGTTTTGTGTGGGTTAACTGCCAACAACTTAGACAAAGTATTAATATATAAAATATATTGTTGTATATAGAACAGTTGAGTATCTTATTTTTAAAGTAATATAGATAACATTTATTTTTAGTCAGGATTATTGTAGGGCAGTGTCTGTCCCTCTATCTAATTCTTGTTCTGTGATTTTCACAATAAAATTTAAAAATACTTTAAACATTACTACACTACTCATAACAAATATAGTATTGTCTTGTAAAAACAAAACGTTGAACTGGACCTATACAGCTAAAGGTTGTTCACTCGGATTTCCATCATTTGGAAATATCCACCATTGTTAATGTAAATGGCTGTTTCTGACTGAAGTGGTTCTGCCCTTTCACAAAAGCAGCCTTCTACTCTCATAAAGCTCCAGATCATCAACACCATTACCAGCATGCCATTGACCATCACCTACCCAAGATTTATCTGACTTTGCCTAAATCGGATCGGTGTTCCCTAGATACTTCTGGTCCGGTATGAGATTATGGTCATATAAATAAAAAGGTGACTGTATATATGTTATCATTCTATGTCTAGCTCATGGAACTTGTTGACTAGTGAACTGCATTACCTGGTTGAGCTAACATTGGTAACTTCATTATGATGGGCCACTCATCCCTAGTGTCTGCTCCAAAATTTTGTTAGTGTACTTTATAAATGTCTATAAATAAAAGAAATAAAATGTCTATAAATAAATATCTATAAATAAAAAAAACTGTATATTTAAAATATACGTTGCAGTATGGGATTTAATAGTCTTCATAAGATAGATCCTTAGAAGCTGTAAATGAAAAATATAAATAACATAATATTGTAAAATAATTGTAAATAATCGATATGGTATGGTTATGGTGTCTGTCCTTTAGAGAGAGATTTATGCTGAGATTTATATTTATGAGATCTTGATATTTAATATACTCAAGGTTGTTTCTGATAGGTCTTAATCTGTATTAGTACAATATTTGTGTATTAGGCAAGTGGTGAAGATAATACTGAGAATATACTGAGCTGTGTTTTTGCAAATGTTACCAATCAACAATTAAGAGCTAGGTATATAGAGGACTTAGGAGGAGGAGCTCAACACTGCTTGAAAAAGTGCTAATTGCACGAAACGCATTGCAGGAGACCTTTTGGAGTGTTCCTGGGATAATAACCGCTATTTTAAAATTATTACATTGAGGGGATATTCAGACATTCTCTAACCAAGTGATGTGCCATCTGCAGTGAGACCCGAGACCATGAGGACAGCACCCGTGGGAAATACAATCAGGAGTGAGATCATATGCGGCAAGGTTGAAGCGCTCCACCGGAACATACAGCCGCTATACCAGCGGTAAGGAGCTGCTCCCCGGCCCATTCCAATCCACGTGCAGGGGAGAGTAGGAGAACGGAGGACTTACAACATCACGGAATGATGCCAACTCATTACTACCTGCCCTGTGTGCGTTCTTTTTGACCCATGAGATACCCGGCGGCATAAAAGGGTCCCCACAGAATACCGAGCGGACTTTGGAGAAGTACATCTCTTGGTTATTGAGAAACAAAAGGTTCAACATACCGGTAATAAGATATCTATTCCCCTATTTGAATATATTGAAACGGTTTAATTACTGCGATATCATAAATTGACTTCTCAATTAACAGGACACTCTAATATTAACATCCACAGAGTGCTGTGTTGTTTATTATGTTAATGTATATTGTTTTTATTTGATGTTTTAAGTATGTTTAGTAAAGAATTATAGATACACCACTTGCCTACATGTGTCTATGTATCGGCCATCCAGTTACCTACCATATATATAACAGCGCTGTACAACTAGCATTTTTTTAAGTGTTATCCCTTCGACACCTTGGGTACTTACTTAGACTCTTTGACCCTTCCCAGACAGGATGAAACTGCTCTTAACGACAAGGCCCTAATGGTATCCCTGGAGAGGTTTATAAGATCTATCATTTGTTTTATATCCCTTGTTTTCTGGATTTGTTCACATAGATTGTGCATGTGGGCCTTCCCCCTGAGTTGATTTTGGAGGTCCTTATCGTTATTTTTGCTAAACTAGGCAAGGACCACCTCCTCCCTAATTCCTACCTATTGACCATGGATGTCAAGAGCCTCACAAAAATCCTAGCCAATATGTTGAACTAAAATGTTATTACTCAAGTGATCAAACACTTGTATTAACTTGTGCAGGCTGTTCATGAGACCGCAGCTGGCTGGGGAGGAGGGAAAGAGCCCGTTGTGGCATCCATGGATGCGGCTAAAGAATTTGACTCAGTGATGTGTCCGTACCTGTGGAAAATTCTCCATAGATTTAACCTGGGCCCACCCTTATTAACTGGCTCCTTCTTTTATACTTTAATCCCTCATTGGGTGGGGTACATGTCAGGGTTGTCGTGTCATCTCCTGCTTTTGTGGTTGAGCCACTGGCTTGCTTGATCTGCAAGATTAAGGGCATTCAGGGCTTACAAATGGGCTCTGACTATATGCTCCTTTTTCTCTATGCTCCTCTATTTTTTGGAGTGCTGGGTTGGCACAGGCTGTCCCCTCTCTCAAAATCTGCTGGCACATAATCATTTTCACTCTTGAGACAAGCTAGACTGATGTGGAAACTGGCCCACAACTCTCAGGGAGTAAAGGTTTGGATCTCGACACACCGCTGTAGGCTTTTGTAAATTTACTACATTACAAGGAGATGGGGTGTGGGGTCCATATGGGATTTCCTCTTACATAGTAACATAGTTATTGAGATTGAAAAAAGATGTAAGTCCATCAAGTTCTTCCCTGCTTTATATGAAAATCTTAAAACTACTTATTAAAAAAAATACTAAAGGAGAATTGGACAACACCAAACCATTAAAAACATTAGAACCACAGTTGCCAAGCTTTGCTTGAGTTTTTAGGAATGGATGTAATATATTCTATGTGGTAGATATACCACATCTTATTTTGGACAATTTGAAAAGAAATAGCATTGGCCTTGGACAAAACAGCTGCAATAGAACAACTAATTAACATGGTCATATATGTCAAAAAGCCTGCTCTGAGATAGTGTCAGTGTAGGAGGGTTCGGGAGGAAGATATAATATTGTGGGTGTTCAGCGTGCAAGAGAGTAGAGAGAACATTTTTCAACTTAGACCATAGCACCCCAATCCTGGGACAGGCCCACCAGATATGATAAGAGGTTACAGGAGATGAGCAGCCATGCCAGAATGCATTGGAGACCCTAGGGGCAAATTTGGTGACCAGATGGAGACCAGATACCATCTGTAAAACCTGTTTAAATCTATTTTTATCCACACACATCCAAATCGATGAAGACGTTGTGTGATCCCAAATGTCCTCTCAGTCCTCAGACTATAGGGAGGCTGAAAAATCTTAGTCCCATGATCATTCGTACCAACTAGGTATAGCAGATGTGGGTGGGAATGGGAAGAATATAGGTCCTGGTAGAAACAAAAAATTAGGTCTTTAGGGGAGAGGCGTTTGGAACAATACAAGACTTGAGTTAAATAAATGACGGATCTGAAGACACTCATAAAACAGGCAGATTGGTAAGCCAAAAGATGTTTTAAGATATTTTTAAGTAGGGGAACTAAGAAGTCGAGTAAAGGTTATTTAGTTTGTGGACCAATCAAGAAAGTCATACAATCTGGATTTAGCAGAATAGGTATGATAGGGCGAGGCAGGGGGAATAAAACAAAACTCTCCCTGATTTGGTCCCACAGAGAAAATGTATGTAAATGCACAGGACGGGAAGAAATAACGGAAGTTGAGTTCAAGTCTTTCTGGAGAACCATAATATATCCTAGTGGAAAGGGAATGCCAAAGGACACAGTGGGCCATCTGTGAAGCCAGACAAGACAAGAAGTGGCCTGCAACCAAAGTCCATTGAGGCTGTTATAATGTGAGACTACAGTACTTAGCCAAAAATTTATAAAACCAGGATACTTGTCTGCTGTTCAGTACATCCAGATGTACCATGAAGCTGGAGTATCCAGATGTACCATGAAGTTCCTGAGCATCAAACTCATCTCAACTTCAGTCTACCAGATCTTGCCATAATGTGGCAGGCTTTCTGGTTCCAGTTTAACTAACCAATTCTACTTAATACTAGTTGACAGTCAAGGGAAATTGGTGCAGTTTGTCAAATGTTAATCGCAATGAGTTTAGTTTATATATTGTATAAAGGTCATTTCATTTAGAAAATAACTTTGGTTTAATTTCAACCATTATGATTACCAAATTATAATAACACAACATTCAAATTGTATCAATAATTTCTTTAAAAATCCCCAGCTATGATACATTTTGGTCTCTATTTTGCCACAATAATTAATCCCAAGAGTTTAAGAAAGAAGAGAGCTCCTGTTTGATGTCTTATATAAGGTAGTGCCACCAGAGAAAGCTNTGTGAGATCTTACTCTCACATGAACGTAATATTCTGTGTTTTGTATTATACCCCATGATGTAAGCATTTATGTTTGTCCTTATTTCTGGTCATTGTGTTGTGAAAAGACTTGTCTACTTGAAAAAGGGTAAGTGAATTTATTTATAAATCATAAGCAAAGCCAAAGAGTGTTCCTTGAATGCAGAAATTAATAAATGAATAAACTTAATAAAATATATATTGTGCATTGCAGCATGGGTTTATAATAAATGTTATAAATGTAGAGTTCTGTTGTTAGTCTTATAAATGAATGAGAATGTACATTCTCTGCCAACTGGGTTCTAATAAGAAACATCATCATGGAACACTCAAGTTGAAGAACCTCCTTACTATTGCTTGCTAGTATGTTTCATGGCCAATATTATTCTCTTTCCTTAGATAATCTGAAACCCAGACCATTAATANGTTTATTAAGAAATAACATGAATTAAAGTTAAATATAGATCTTTATGACTGTTATACATAAAATCGTGAATGAGTCTTTGCAAAAATTAATTTTACTAATTCTTCATCTAATAAAGGGTGATATTGCATGTTCTTAATTTACTGTTCTATCTACAGAAGATTTAAATTGTAACATCAGTCACTTGTTAAAGTTATTTAATTTATTTATTTTAATTAATTTTAAACCCCAATTTTAATGATGGTGATCTGAGGTGATTTTTGCCTTTTTAATTTAAAATGCAGTTTTTTATTTGAAGTATGGGCAAAATCATATTGAATTGGACAAAACTTTGCGTAAAACGAATGGAGGTAAAAATGAATGTTATTCTTTGCATGCAGGGAGAATGCTTGGCTTTTGCTTATTGCACACAGATACTGACCAGCGTTACTGTTACACTGTTATTACACTTGAGCTGGAAACATCACCTCTCAACTCTAATACTGATTGCAACTAATGACATTTACCTCCCCTGCAATTCCACATAGATTTGCCCAATCGCTCGTAAGTTCAACAGTACGTAAGTTTGGATCCAGTCCATTGTAGCTATGAACCAGGTCTTAAATTTACTAAACAAGGAGATTGCAAGGAGATTGAAAAGTGGGGATGTTGTCCATAGCAACCAATCAGATTTAAGCTATCGATTTAATTTTACACACTGGAGAAAGTGAGCTTGAATCTGATTGGATGCTATGGGCAATATCACCAGTTCTCAATCCCCCTGTTTAGTATATTTTAGACCTAGATATTACCTGCCGTAGAACAACCTAATTTGCATGCAGAATGCACAGTACTCTGTGCAACCATTTTGTGCATAATGCATTGTATGGTTACACATCTCAATTGTATAGTAAGGATTTAAATAACCCCACAATACTTGTTTCTGCACCAGCTTTATTTGACAAGGTTTCATAGTACCTTGTAGAGTCCTGGCGTGTACTTACAAACTGCGGGATCGCATGTCATGACATCGGAAGGAGTTTTATTTGCAGGAAATATGGAACTATGAATCCTGTCATATCAGCATTGTGGCCCTACAAGTACTTCATCTAATAACCATAAATGATGCATGTTCTTTCTCTCCTTAGATTTATATCTCCAGAAGTGTAACCTTCACTTGTTATATCATTTCTTTCTCTTAATCGTTAATTTAATAGATTAGATGATATTTGTGCCAATGACTTTTGAAACATACTCTGCAATTTAATTGATTGTTTTAGTGCTACCCCTTGGAATCAGTATTGTGTCGATCTCTTTTTTCTTATTCATACTTTGTGCTGTAATTCCATTGAAGTATGGAATCCAAGAATTGGACAGGTGTCACTGAATTTATTCTTCTGGGATTTTCCAGAAATCCTAAAATAAACACTGCATTATTTGTGTTATTTTTTGTGATCTACATCATTACTGCTGTTGGGAATGGTCTTATAATATGTATGTTCTTTATAAGTCCCCAATTACATATCCCAATGTATTTTTTCTTGTGTGTCTTGTCCATTTTGGACTTGTGTTACTCCTCCACTGTGTTACCCAGGTTATTAAGTGACCTCTTTTCTACATCTAGGACAATCTCATTCATTGCTTGTTTCATTCAGTTCTATATCATTCTCCTTGTGGAGGGATCGGAATGTGCTCTTCTGGCTCTCATGGCGTATGATCGATATGTTGCTATTTGCCAACCTCTCTACTACTCGACTCTTATGCATTTGAGTGTGTGTTATAAACTGGTAGCTCTGATATTTATAGGGAGTTTTATGATATGTGTCTTCCCATCACTTTTCATGCAAGTTTCTCACTGTCACAACACGATCAATCACTTTATGTGTGAGTTGATAGCTGTGCTAAAACTATCATGTACTGACATAACGATCAATGAACTTGTGATATTTTGCATCAGTTTTATTACTCTTCTCCTTCCTCTTGTGCTTATATTAGTGTCTTATATTTTTATTATATCTTCAGTATTAAAGATTCGCTCTGCAGGAAGGTCTAAGGCTTTCTCCACATGTACGTCCCATCTCTCTGTGGTGGCTCTATACTTTGGGTCAATAATGTTAATGTACTTTGGACCCTCGTCCCAATATTCCACCGACCAGGAGAAATACAGCTCCATATTTTATGTTATTGTTTCCCCCATGTTGAACCCTCTTATTTACAGCATGAATAACAGGGAAGTTAAAGACACAATTAGAAAAGTCTTGTCAAATCTTATAATTTTTTAAAACTTAAAGCTAAAGTTAACCAGACTGAACTGTATGTATGTGACCTGCATCCTCGTTAGTGACTTATAATATAGCTCTTTATTTTGTCTAGTCCAGGAGTAGGAAAAGAGCGGCTCTCCAGGTGTTGTCAAACTACACGTCCCAGCATGCTTTAACTGCAAAGGCATAGTTGACACCAGGCAAAGCATGCTGGGACGTGTAGTTTGACAACACCTGGAGAACCACACTTTGCCTACCACTGGTCTAGTCAGACTAATTTTGGTAATCCATCATCCAGTCACAATAGATCCACGTGCTGTTGTGTAGGTTACCTGCCAACAATTTTGGTTGCATTTATAGCTACAGATTCTATATGTATAATCAGGCAAGTTATTAATAAAATATATGTTTTTTTAAAAATTGTGTGATTTCACATTTAATGAATTAATTTTAATTAACATTTATATTTATAAAATGTCTAAAAATTCACATTTATAGAGAAAAAAAATTGTGTGAGTAATGCAACAGACTCTCTTTCTGTTTCTTCGTACAATCATTTTTCTAACATGTAATTCTAACATATTTAGAAAAAAAAACTTTGCCAAGGTAAGAAACATAAGACAGCAGAGGAAATACACAGCTAGATAAGAGGAACACCAGAGGAGACACAGGACAGTTTGAGCAACCTTTATTTAATTATCATGGACATTAAGGGGTCATTAAAAAAAAACAACAAAGACATTATCTTACATTATTAAACACAGCTTGATCACAAAACACTCTTCCAGAATCAACCAGGTTGCCAGGAGGTGGCCGGATGGATTGCTACTAGAATGTACAGAAGGTATTTAGAACCAGATACATCTTGGTGTCTTGCAGTTTCTGGGCTGCACAAATTAATGTGTGCCATTCACTTTCTAGCCACTGAATCCTTTCATACAAAAGAAAGTGGGTCCCAGTCTCAGGCACACCCTCCAATTACTCTGCTATTAGGGTTGCCACCGTCCCCACCAAAACATACCGACCACCGTAAAAAAGGAGTGTGGCTTTGGGGGTGTGGCCTTGGGTGGGGCTAATATCACTACCTTTTACTATTGCGGAAAAAAAAATTACCAGCCAGACCCGATGACTTACCGACTTGGCGGCAGCCCTAGTTCTGAAGCAAGGCAGCGGCAGGGAATATGTCTGCAGAGTATGGATGCAGATGGGGTGTGAATATTGGGTTTGTAGTTTTATCAGGACATTGTCATTCGTCCCGCTGACAAGGGAGGTTCGGTGGTTATTTTGGAGAAATCATACTATGTCTGTGAGTTTCTATCACAGTTATTAGACAGCACTCATTACACAGTTTTCAAGTCTGACCCGACGAGGGAGTATAAGTTGGAGTTGGATGCTTTATTGGAGGATGCTTTGAATAAATGAAGGTTGACCAATGAAATGAAATTTCTAACACAAGACAAGCCTATCATTCCATAAGTATATACATTGCCAAAGGTGCATAAATCGTTGGAGAATCCCATCTCTCAATTTGTGGATTTCAATTTGCAAACAATTGTTCAATCAATACCGGGTTATTTGAAGGATACAAATGACTTTTTGGTTATCGCAATGTAGGAAATCTGCTTGTCAATTTTTTTATTTACACTTTATGTTTCCAGTTTTAATACAAACATACAATATTTGCCGCTGTATAAGACGACCCCTCAACATTTCCACTCAAAATATAGAGTTTTCTAGGAACACCTGTTGTAACTTAAGAGCATAGGAAAAGACATGGAGAGACTCAGCAGTGTTACTACCAGGACTGAGGAGTATTACTATGGAGAGACAGTGTGTCACTACCAGGACTGAGGAGTATTACTATGGAGAGACAGTGTGTCACTACCAGAACTGAGGAGTATTACTATGGGGAGAGACAGAGTGTTACTACCAAGGACAGTGTGTGAGAGACCTACATACCATATTCTGGTGACTAAAGAGTTACTTATTTCTGTTGTCTGGTGCTGGAGGAGGAGGGAGGGGGGGTGTATCATCGGCTCCCAGCTCTGCTGACCAGAGCCGTGTGGGAGAAGAGCTGGTTACTAGTAGGCAGTTTTGACTACTAGTAATTTAAGTGATCAAAAAACTTTATTGCCCAACAATAAAATAATCTAGTAACAGGTAAAAATACACCACTTCGGGGGTGTGGCTTGGGAGCCTGATGGAGTAGGACGCATCGCCTAGCTCTCCGGCCTGATCCGCTCTGAGATCCGTTGCCCCCTGCAGTTAGTCATCCTCCGGTGCTCCCCCCCCCCGCTCCTCTTACCTCCGGGAGTCCTCCTGAAGGACTCTACCCTTGAAGACGCCACTACCCCCATGCAGAATGACCTGGCTCGGATCACTGCACAACTGGCCACCTGCAAGGCCAAGATTTCCGACTTGGAGGGCAGGTCCCGCCGCAATAACCTCCGCTTCGTCTGGCTCCCGGAGAGTGCTGAGGGCCACCACCCTGAAGCATTCCTGGAAGATCTCCTGCTGAACCTGTACGGGAGAGCAGCCTTCTCGCCACACTTTGCAGTGGAGAGGGCCTTCGCAGGCCCCACCACTGGGGGGCGATCCACGGACCTTTATTGCCAAAATCTTACACTACCATGACCGGGAGACCATTCTCCGAATGGCCCGTCAGAATGGCCCTTTGAAATGGGATAACCACACCATCTCGGTGTACCACGACTACACGCTGGATATCCAAAAAAGCAGAGCTCAGTTTACAGCGGTGAGGCGCCGCCTCCGCGACCTTCAATTGCCTTACCATATTCTCTACCTGGCGCGGCTGCGGGTGGAGGCAGACTGCATCGCTCACATCTTTGCCTCCCCAAGGGAGGCGGAGGAATGGCTGAACCAGCGTGCACCTTGAGAGGATCCTGTCGACGACCACTAAGATCTACTCTGCCCGGGTGGACTTTTGCCTACTACATGGAGGACTCTTTCCATTTCGTTTACTGGACGCTTTCCGGAGTTCTCTCTATCTGCAGGGACGCTTCTTCCGACACCGTGGCCGGGAGGCACCTGCGGCTGTAAGCTACGTACTCACTGTTCTAGTATGTTTGGGGAAGGTGTACAGGGTGGGTTTGGGTGGGGTTGTTTTTGTTTATTTACATGTCTCTTTGTTTGTATTGTACCTGTAGTTCTGGGGTGACGGTCTTTGGGAGGGTGGTGGCAACCATGGGACTTAGTGATGCCTGGCGCGCCCGTCATCCTACGGACAAGGTTTTTTTCATGCTACTCGGCTCCCACCTCTCTATGTCCCGAATAGACCTCATGTTGGTGTCCCATGACCTCTGATGTCACGTACCACTCTAGGGGCATCTCTGACCATTCCCCAGTGTCCTTAACTTTGGCCTTGGGTGGCTCCAGGGGGATCCGCTTCTGGAAACTGAATCCCTTCTGGCTCACACTACTGGAGGGGGATCCCCCAATTACCACTCAGTGGGAGGGATATTTTGGAGACAATGTTACCACGACGGACCCGGCTGTTAAATGGGATGCCTTTAAGGCTTTCCTTAGAGGCACCTTCATCCAGGCTGTGTCTAGGATTAAGTGTGCCTCGAGAAAGGCTGAGGCTNCATTGGAAACTAGGTGCAGGGATTTGGAGGCTAGGTATTTAACCTCACGCTTGCAGACTGATAGGACTGACTGGCTCCTGGCTCAGGCGGAGTGGCAAACACACCTCGTTGATAAAACGAAGCGCCGTCTACTGTTCGCCTCCCATTCTCAATACCTATGCTCAGATGTCTGTGGCAGTTATCTGACCTTTCTGGCCAAGGAGGAGGCCGCTTCGCGGACTGTGCCGGCCATTAGGGACACTACTGGCAACATTCAATACGAGGGCGGCGATATTGCTAAGGTATTTCTGCAGTTTTACTCCTCCTTGTACTCTACTCAGGCCACCTATTCTACTCCCCAACTCCTAAACTATCTTGACGGTGTCTCCCTACCCCGCCTTAGCCAGGATGCCAAGACTTTCCTTTACGCCCCTATTACTGAAAGTGAGTTGACGACGGCTCTGTCTACCATCCCGAACAAGAAAGCGCCTGGCTCGGATGGTATTCCAGCCGAGGTCTATAAAAGATTC
>JABWIB010009669.1:7276-19520 GCA_016617825.1 Platyplectrum ornatum | reverse complement strand
ATGGCTAATGGCTAACTAGTTTTTCTTGATGTGGATCAAGAAGTTCTTTAACCTGTAAAATAAATGGTTNCCTTTATCTTATAATTTAATGAAATTAAAATAACTGGTAAATACATATTATAATNACCATTCTATGTAGGGTACTATGTGTACATCTATTCAATGTTTGCGAGTCATAAATTAATTCTCAATGTTTTTATTTGCATTTTTAATACAATTCACGTAAAAACATGTTTTTATGTTTCTCAGACAAGCAACAGATAATGATCACAAAGACATGGCCTAGCTCGTGCAGATTTGGTTTCTACAGGGATAAGGTACACTGGCAACATTAAAGCCATATGGGGATTAACTAGTATATTCTGTCAGTGTGAAAGGATGAACCTCTTTGAAATGGTACAGTATATGTTCATTGAATGCCTTAAGCTACGTGTTGGGAACAGTCTGATGTGGACGGTGGAGAATTCCAAAGCCAGAAAATACAGAAAGAGATCACCTTAAAATGTATTCTAGTGCACAGTAAGGGATTTACACTAAGTTCAGTGATAAGTTGTTTGTAGTTGACTCGGACACTGAGGCTGAAGGTATAACAGATTCCTGGATGGTTCTCTGCTAGGGAAAGCATTTGAACTTTATTTATTGTCATTTGTTGTTGGCAATGGTACATATTGTTGATGGAAATAAATATGAATATATGTTTAATATATGAAATATAAAAATATATATATTTAACATGTCTGAAAATCCAATCAATTCCTGCAGTAACCAGAGCATTTTTCCTCAATAAGCTCCAGTGGACCTAAGCTTTTTAGAGCTTATCATATATTTGCATTTAGGGTATAATTACACCCTACTGTAAGTATTGCTTTATGTCTTTTCTCCATTTTTCTTTTTCTAGAGCAAACTTTTAATGCCTAAAATCCAAAGAAACTGAGAAACTGAAAAGNGGAAAGACAGGAAAGATGCTTTGTATTTTGAAAGCTAATAATGAAGATCATGCAAACCAGTGAACATTGCTAAATAACTTATAATACATAATAATAATATAATAATAATAAAGTCTTTTGGTTATATGTTTGTAAAATNATACTCTAAATCCATGGGACCCCAAAGTGGGTCGCGCCCACATCTGCATGGGGTCGCAACTTCCTCAGAGAGACCATTACCCAGCTGCAGGCCCAGCACTATGGGACCAGAAGTGCCAGTGTGATACATGCCTGCAGCCGCCTAGACTGCTGCACTGAACCAGTTCCATCATTGATTTGTCACACAGGATTGCCAGTTGTCACGATGCAGAAATAATGCAATGTCCAATGGGTTAAAAGGGAACTTTCAGACCCTTTTAAACATATACTTATCGCTGTGTAAAATGATAATCTGATGTGTAGGTGAAAAATATCACCAGTGTGTGATTTATAAATATACACGGGTATTTTTCTGCAGTAACTTGTTGGGGTTGTGTAGAAAAAAATTTTGTCAGATGGGGTCCCAGTCAAAAGAGTTTGAGAACCCCTGCTCTAAATAACGGGTTCTTTGTAGAATTATCACAAATTGTAATAGTTGATAGTTTGGTGACATATGTTTTGTATGTTTGATTTTAATAAAGTAATCAGGGCTCAAAATGGGCTGTATATGGGGGTACACCATACCATCCCTTGATATAATTGAAGAACTATAAATTTCCATTCACTTCTATTATTTCCTATGTTTTCATACCACCACTTCAAAATTTCCACTTCGACCACTGATTTGCATTCTAAATTGTTAAATCCAGTACACAAATAGTTATAATTCATTAAAACTTAACACTTAATGTGATGTGATAACATAATATAAAGTTACTAATGTTAATAACATGCTGATTATAAAAAGTCATAGAATTNTAATTGGTGTCTGAATGGTCTTAATATAAAATTATTAAGAGGTGCCTGTAAGACATAATGGCCTACATTTACTAAGCAGGGAGATTGGAAAGTTGGGATGTTGCCCATAGCAACCAATCAGATTCAAGCTCACGGTATCATTTTACATACTGGAGAATGTGAGTTGGAATCTGGTTGCTATGGACAACATCCCCATTTTGCAATCTCCCTGCTTAGTAAATTTAGGCTATAATGAGTATATCAATCACGTTAAAAGAAAACCTGAAACACATACATCATTCAGTAAGGAAAGAATCGTAATGTTTAAACCCAACTATAAGCATTTGATGAAGACATATACATCTACAACACAATAAAAATGTTGTGAAACAGTGTTTTGGGAATGATATGGTTAATGTATTGGAAAATGAAATATTGTCTGTNGGTATTCTCTGCGGTTATATGGCTAATAAAGAAAGAGCAAACAGACACTGTTTACTTCTGGTCATTTCTAGAGAAATTCCAGCTTCTCACCTGGGATTATAATATCAAACTTAATAGAGTACAAAAATATATAGAAAATGATATTCTGTCAGAAAGATCTGGTGCAGAGCACGATCAGAATACAGTATTCCACTATGTTCAGGCTCCTTTCTCCACAGCTAAGCTGCCGTCTCCTTTTCTAACAAAGCCATAACTATTAGTTAAACCAGATGAAAGAATGTCAGGAGTCCATGTTTTGGCTACATTCCAAACTGGTCATTATCTACGCACTATGCTTCCTGGTGGACTAGAAGCCCATTGCTTAAAAGTTCATTTTTTTTTGTCGCTTTCTCTGTCTGGTGTTCAAATGATGTAATGTATGAAGGGTTTATTCCAGAAATGTTATGTGATTATTATTAGTCTAGAATAAGTAAAGTGCTCTCTGGAGACAGTCNTTGCTCAGCGTCTCTTCTTCAGCTACTATTTGTAACTTAAGACCAAATCCAGGGCACCAAAAATNTAGCATTATGCAGATTCCCCGGGACTAGGAGAGACAACTTCCCCCCTTGTGTCAGAGATTCCATATCAAGTCCCCAGCCTTAAGGTTTCCGCACCATACTTGCTAAAATACAGGGTAGTGCAAAAACATGTATAACGCATAAGGGCTGCCTCGTGCATACTATGAGTGCACACCCGGACCCTTCCAGCCCCGCCACCGATTAATAGGACCTTTATGGAGATGTGGAAAACAGTGCAATTTAATAAGGTCTAGATCAGATCCAGCACCAGATCTAAGTCTTGGAAAAAGAGACTTGTGCCGGTGAGCGGGAGAGAGGAATTTCCCTGTCACTCTTGTGCAGTGATTGCAGGAGATAGCAAGACCCTCCCAGTGGAGCCTAGCAAAGGGCACATCTGGATCTTGCATGTACACTGCGTGCGGAAGTCAGGTGGAGGAGAGAAAACTATATCTTATCCCCAGTCTTTAGTTGTTGACCCATTAAACATACGGGAATGGATCCAGGTCTCCTCATCATCTCCATTCATTCAATGTGGGTGAATGAATGGAGAATGAATTATTATCACTCATGTGGGTTTACACTGTTTACACCTGCCTAAAATTTAATTATAACCCCTGTAACACCAGCCCAGTGAAAGGATTCCCTAATGTACAGCAGGGGATCTGCAAGCTTGCATCTGATTCCTACATTCGTGCTGGAGCAAAATCCACCCGATTTACGCAAATTGCATGCAGAAGCCAGATGGTGGATGCATCTAGTCCACTGAGCACTATTCTAATTTTAAACTGAAAGCTAACACACCTAGTAGACCCCTTAACACAACCAAAATTACTTCTGTGGACCAACACCTTCTGACCACTACAGGTCCAAGACATGCTTCCAAATTAGGCTTATTAGCAGTGTGCTGGGGGCATTTATTTCATTATTCTTTGACNTATGGATTCTCTCCAATCAGTAATGTATCCTCCTATTTTCAGATTATGTTCCGTCNTGGAGACTTTACTGGCCTTACTGACCGACAGAGGATTGGGAGGACAGGGAGTAGAGCAGCAGGGACAAACACAGTAGCAGGAGTGGAGAATTCATTCATATTAGTATTTATTGTTCCTGGGGATACCATGGCATTCATATAAATACAGCAAGTATTTTTCATACTTACTGTAACAATACTACATCAGTTGGTTTTGGTTCCCCCGAACTGTATCACTGTCAAATATGTCATTACCCCCGACCAGAACTGATTATCATGACTATAACAATATTTGTAGACACTCTACTCATGTCGCTGGGTTAAAGTCTAATTTATATTAGTTGATTTTGTTTATTTGAAACCAACATTATTTAATATCAATGCATTCAATCTCTTATGATTTTCTTCTTTTAATCTAACTTTTCTTCAACTAAATGACATAATAAGGTGACAACTTTGTGCTCTAACCTTTTAATAATACCAATTGCTTGTAAATGTTGTCCTACCTTTTGTAGGCATACGCAGGCAATAAAATTACTAGTGTATCTTTCTCTTTTTATTTTGAAAGAATTTGTTTCTATAAACAGATACGGTGACATTTGCATCTAATATAATCCAGTTTCAGTATTCTTGTTTAACTCTGGGGAGAATGTTATTGAGATTAACCTACAAAGTGACCTTAGGACATGATAATAAGGTCCTATAACATCTAATTTTCAGCTTTGAATTCTTAAGAGTTTATTTGGTTTGACTGACTGTAGTAGATTAATGCCAGGCAAAGGACGCCTTAGGTTACTGTTGGTGTTCTGTAAAGAGGTCATGATTTCTGAGCATATAAAAACATTTGTAGTTCAATGTTTGCAAATATATCACTGATATCTCAGACTTAGCAGTGTCTCATTTCAAAATAAGTGGTAATGCGATGTAAATGCAAACATCTTGCTCGCAGTCACTACCACGTAGTGGATTTTTCTTCTATAGGGTTACAACTTTGGGTGAATGTTTGTTTATTTTTTGTTACCTTTAAAGCCATACACTTTCCTCAGAGCAATAGTTTGGTTGTGTATTTCTCCCCATTATCTTTACAGAAGTAAAGTTATCAAAATTGGTTGTGTAAAACACAACATTTAATAGAGAGGGAAGACAAAGAAGTATGGGATCAGATACCAGAGGAACAATATAAAGTTTTTAGAATCTAGATTTAGTCCACTGATGAGAATCAAAANGATGTGTCAGTAGCCCTAGATGTACCGTGTTCCCCGATAATAAGCCCTAACCCGAAAATACCTACCCAAATTTTTGTAAAACAGTCCAAAATAAGCCCTACCCAGAAAATAACCCCTACCCAGAAAATAAGCCCTTGTGAATTCCCCAGGACTGGGGGGCATGATAGAGACAAAAGCAGGACTGTTTATATAAGTCTTTGTTAATGTTAATTAAAATAAAACCCCGAAAGCAAGTTTTTCAGTGTCTTATTATCGAGAAACACGGTAAGATGTCAGTTTGGGGGATTGACCTCCCTGTCCAATCTGGCTAAATGATTGAGGTGGCAAACATCACGTCTTCCAAGTGTACCTATTTGGACGGTAGAGTATAGTTTTTAATGGTCTGTACCGCCTGAAAAGGGCTGCACTGACTGTACGGGGATGGCGAGACCTTGTGGACACCCCCCAAGTGTATTGATTATTTATGAATGTATTTGGANGATTTGGAACATGAACCGGACTCTCAGATCCTGTTACTTGTCTCTNCGCTGTCTTTCTCTGCTGTCCCTGAGGTCCAAAGGCTCTGCTGGTTCCATATCNCCCCGTATCCATTACCCAAAAGATTGAATGAAAGGGTGAAAGTTTGTGCACTCCATTTGCTTCTTTCGCAAATCTAATAAACNGTGTAAAAATCATCAAATGTCTATATTGAAAGGAAATCAAACCTGTATATCTAGTTCCATTACATATAATCAGTCATAAGCCATTGTATCAGATTAATCCACTCTTAGGGGCTTTGTTTCCATTGTTTTTCTGAAACTTATACAATGAATTGTGACTTTAATAGGTCCTACACAGGGCCTGTCATTGTTTTATGTTTATGCCATCTACCTGTTGTTCAGTATAATAACACGTTTGACATTGAGAGTAAATTAATGTTATTTCTTTTGTATTAAATGAATCTTCTAAAAAGAAATGCAAAGGTCTATCCAATAGCCATCAGCCACTTATACACTTTTTACTGATGGTGTCTAAATTCAGTTTTGTGTCATAAGTAAAAATCCTTTCAAACAATGCAACTTTTTTCTCTTTCTCTCTCTTTCAAACACCTTACTATCAGTTTTTAAGCAAAACAAGAATCAGGAGAGCATGTAGGGGAATGTGTCATATTCAGGATAAGGGTGCTTATGTCAACACAAAATTATCGCTAAAAATATTATATGATTATCTAAAATGATTATACACTACTTGAGATTGGGAGCTTGAAACAATTTCAAGAATACCTAAAGATCAAATATTTTTTCCTGAACGTTTTTTGGGCAATTAGCAAATTGCTCATAAACTCTCACTACATCAATCATTGAACTCTATTACCGAACTCTTGATAATTGTATGATCAACCTGATAACCGCTCGAGTGTATGGCCAACCTTAGGTTTTCATAAAATTACTGTTCCTAAATCAGACTAAATGTTAAAAGTATTTCTACACCCAGGTCAAACTATAAATGTCTAACCATTCTCTGCGTCTGTATTCCTTTAACCTGAGAAAATGTTTATTACAAATTATTACTATATCAATAATTTGTCCACATTCCTATATGCCAATAATTGGTCAATGAATGAATCATTTTGGTTCATTATGTGATTTTTAGATATTAAAGTTAAAGGACTGGCTACTAGGTTGACTTTTTTCCATGGTTTTGATAAATAGGTTTAATTAACAGAATAGAATTAGCTTGCTATGCAAATATAATTAGAAGTAGCTTTCTTTAAATATTTCTGTGCTTGAGATGTATACCCAGGAGTAGGGGGTAGAGCTTAATAGCGCATTGACTGTTATCATGGATAATACATCTACATTCATGATTTTGCATTATTATGAGAAATATTGCAAAATTCTAAATTCCCAATGTTATTACAAGTGTGAACTTGTTTATCTTATGTATCATAAACAAATGGTTCCACATAGTTGTATTACTGTTGATCTAAATGCCTGAACTTGAAGCACACAATAACGATTTTATTGGTTTCTTTTTTAAAAAGAAAGAAAATTGCACTATCGCTATTAACGACCAATCAGATTTGCTTTTAATGTAGTACATTTTAGAAGTCACCTAAATATGATGAGCAACCACTGGGTGAGTCTTATTAGAATTGGGCAGTTGAGAGATCAGCCCAAATAATTGGTCTGTGTGTGGTCACTTTGCTATGTATCTGGCAACTGGAGTGTTCTGTTGGTTGCCAGGGAAATTGCATAGTGTGTGGTCGTCTTCTATTTATCTCTAGTCAAGTTATTATTGTTGTTGCCATATACATTTTACATTGTATCGTAGATGTTTTTCAAAAGCTGTTTTTAAAAATCTAATTTTTGAAGTCACTTCATGTGAGCTGACTGCAGTTCATTTCTGTTTCAGAGATGTTATATATTCATTACATTGTGTCATTTTTCCAATCATCGACAATGAATGAACAAGACGACAGTAGCTAATAACTGCAGCCATTTGGGAAAACGTGTGAGAGTTTAGTAAATACTACGCAGTGCATCAAAACAATAAGTCAAAGCAGAAACATAGAAATATTAAGTGGTACTTGTGAAATTAATGAAGTGTGTTAAGTAGACAAACCAGCTCTGGCTTGTCTGACTCGCATTCAAGAAAAAATGTCTTAAATGAAGCACATGTAACCCGAGTAGAGAGGTGCTCCGTCCCCAACACTTTCACGTCAGATGTATACCCTTCATAGCAAAGTCCAGGCACCTTATAATTAGAAGCATATTTACAATGATGATGCCATTTTAGATGTTTGTTTTGATTTCAAGACCTTTGACCTTGTCAGTGAGTTGTTGCTATTAGCAAATTTGAAGAGCAAAGCTACGAAAATTGTATCAAATGAAAAGTGTTTGTTTAATGTTTAGTAAATCAGCAAGAAAGTTGAATTTTAAATACCTCCACTAATACAATTTAGTCATTCGTGCAGTGAGTAGATGCTTTGCCAGTGTCCTCTTTAAGCAAAATGTCAATAAATATATGGCAAGATAAAATAAAATAAAAATTGGGAACATTTTTAACAACGGCCAATTAGCTTAGAAGAAGGTTTTTCGAACTATGGGAGAAAACATGGAGCAAATATAAACAGCAGCTAGACAGCACCAGTTGGATCCAAACACTTACCTCTAGAATTGTGTCTTCAAGCATTTTTCTAAATAAAGAATCCTTGTCATAGTATAATAAAAATTATTCTTTTTGATAAATAACTGCTCATCATGAATGGAGTATTTACCATATAGCATTTAACTGGGTCTAGAGGGCACAATGTGGGAACAAACAGACACCGAGAAAGAGAAACAACTGTAGTAGTCTATGACATATCAAAGGTCTTGATATTTGGGCCTAAATTTACTATAATGTGGAATTGGATAAGTGGGGATGTTGCCCATAGCAACCAACTGTGGATTTAAGCTCACATTCTTCAGTATGTAAAATGAAACTGATACTATGGGCATCATAGCATCACTTTTCCAATCCCGCAGTTTAGTAAATTTATGCCCTTGACTATTGACTATTGAGTTCTATCATGAAGTCTCTGGTATGTTTCTCTCTTTTAAAATAATCAAATCTGGTTCCTGGCTGGTTCAGTCTTAGCCCCTTTAAAATATGTTTTATTGGATCTATGTATGGACTGAAAACCTGCACTGTAGGATAGGTATACCTGTGCATCTGATCCCCCTGAAAATTTCACATAATTTAAAAGGTATTGCAAAGATAAGTTTCCAAAATAATTTGTGGCCTCTTTAAATCAATAAATTGACTAAAATAAAATATATACTTTTTTGTTTGTTTTTTTAATATAGTATATTTATTTTTTAAACTTTCATCGCTTGTTTTGTTTCTCATATATCCGTCATAGTTTAAAGTGAATCATTTCTATACTTACAAGAGTCAGAATTACAATCAAATCGGATTATTTTTCCCATATTCTTATGTCACAGAGAAAAGCCTTTGTAGGTAATAATATTGTTTCCAAAAGAGTTTAAGGAAGAGACAGCATAAGTATCACTAAATATATTATCAACAATCATAGATATATAAGAGAGAAAGGTACAAGAGGTAACATTCTTTTCAACCTGATTGCTTTGGACTGAGAGGATAATCAGGTCAAATGAACTATAATTAGCACTTATCTTTTCCTGTGTGTAAAACTATTGGATTTTTTCAGTGAACTGCTGTTGGGTGCAAAGAAATTTATTTCAATTATATATGACATTTTTATTCAATGGTTCTCAAACTTTAGTAAATTCAAATTTTGTAAATTCAAGCTTGCATTTCCTTAGTGTGATGTTTTCGTAATTAACTTGTTCTTGCTGTTCTCATCTTCATTTCCTTATATAATATATGGTTTAAAAGAAATATGTTTGAGTTTATACTGAAAGAAACTGTTAATAGTTATTTCCTTGTTTTCTTGTTTTTCCTTTTTTATTGTCACAAGTAACATATTGATGAAAATAATTGTATTTAAAATTTTTATTTTAGAAAATATAAATTTTCACCATTTCTGAAATGCAAATGAACTTCAAAATGATTATAAAAATTAAAAAGCAAAAATTAAATAAAATTGAAATGTTTGATGAGCTGATTTTTACTTTTCAGACATTTTTAAAAAAATAAAGCATAAAGAATATTTGTGAAAATCTCCAATACACCTGCTATACATACATCCGCCTGCTATATTTAAATTAAATTCTCTTATTTAAATATTCGCTGTAGCCAAAGATGCTTCTGTGCTTCGGCCATTCTCTTGTAAAAAATTTTTATGTTTAATAAATATTATTATTTTAAAAAACTGTGTTGTATTTTTTATGTATATTTGTTTAATCTGTATAGTGGGAAAACTAGCGCTTACTTCTTAATACTATATATATATAGAGATGTGAAAAACCTGCTGCCTCTTAAAGGTGAGTTTGTATAAGAATTTATAAGAATCAAAGTGGAAATTGTGGAGATCCCTCTGCGCAATTTTTTAATTTACCACAGAATAAAAATGCAAATGCATTTAGGGCAAAATAAAAATATTTTTATTAGTATTTATGTCTATTTAAAACTTTTATATACAATAGATAGAATCAGAATGAGGCATACTAAAAGTTGGATTTGATTTAAGTTGGCTTCATTATTAGTGCGTTATCTATTTCATTTCACACATTGAATGTTTTAAAACCTCAAAATGTAAAACATATTAAATGCTATTCTAAATTATGATTATTGTGCTTTAAAATAGGGTGCACTTTTTGCAAAATATAGATATATAAAATATATAAAAAAATTTTGATTTGACATACACCTGATGGAGTATGAAATCTACAATCTCCCATCAACATTCTGTGCTTCACATTATAAAGTTCATCATAGGCTGAACCTGCAACCATTTATTGATGAACACTATAACAGCAAAAACACATTTGTTTATAGTTAAAACTCTGTCTGTAATAAGTGGTGTCATTATAGTGGCCTTGAGACTAATTCATTCAGTGTTGGCTCTGTCCATACAAAAAGAANAGAAAGAAATTATTTAGAAAAGTGAGGTCTGAATGTTGACAGTAGACATTGTTCACAATAACAGGACAGCCAGTCTGTTTTTAAACCAAATGAAATTATATAATAAAAAATAACAAAAAATAAACATCTGAAATGTACCAACATCTGTAAATGGCAAATTTAAAGTAAAAAAAAAATATTAAATTGGAATGCGAATGTGGAATTACCTTGACGTGTAGATATATGAACATTCCTTTGTCTACAGTGTTGAGAGCCCAAGTCGTATTTTTTCTTTTACTGTTGGACACCTTTTACTTTAATACGAGTTTAGCCCTGTATTTTATTACATTTGGAAGACATATCTAATATATACATATTTTAAACTGTGCTCAAGTGTCCGAAATAAATCATGTAGATTCCTCTATAAAAGACTACTTGCTGGTTCTAAACTATCTTTTATAGATAAATCCATATGACTTTGGGACACTTGAGCGCATTTTAAAATATTTATTTGTTTGTCATTCGGAATTTGGTATATTCCTTTAAACCCGTGACTATATTTTGAATTTTATTTGTTTATTGTTAGTGCTCATCACATTTATTTTTTTAGGAATATGCAATACTTCTATAATATTGTCTAATAGTTTCTCATATTTTCAGCACTTTCTGCATCATTTTTAGCTGTACTCTATTGAAAAGTTGTCTCTCATAAATAATACAGAGTTAAAGGGCAATCCAGATACCAGTGTAGACCTGAGTCTAAATTTACTAAACTGTGGGATTGGAAAAGTGGATTTAAGGTAAAAATTTACTAAACTTGGGATTGGAAAAGTGGAAATAAATGAATATAACAACAATATATGCAAGCGCTGCTCCTCTATGATACCCTAGACACCTACCACTGTGTCTAATACCATGCAAAGAAAAAACAATTGGGTATTCACAACGAGAGCGCTGGAAATAACGAGGATTGGAAAAGTGGATTTAAGGTAAAAATGTACTAAACTGCAGGATTGGAAAAGTGGGGTATGTTGCCCATAGCAACCAATCAGATTNGAGCTCACATTCTCCAGTATGTAAAATGAAACTGAGAGCTTGAATCTGATTGGTTGCTATGGGCAACATCACCACTTTCCCAATCTCAGAGTTTAGCCCTGAGCTAANCCATGTTTCAATGTAAGGGGTGAAAATTATCTTTAATTATTTTGCATNAAGGAAAATGTTTCGTACATAGAATTTGCATACTGCAAACCTTTATAAGTGAATTAGAGTTAGTCTAGGAAAAATTTAACACTTATTCTATTTTTATAGTGCAAATGTGCCTTCCCACACAGTGCAATATGGCTCTCTCAAGGCTACACTTGCTTCTCTTTTACCCTTGTTCCAAAACCTTGGATCAGCCGCAGCATATGACCAATGATTTATAATATTACTAATAATCAGTGCTTTTCAGTGACTATTGTTCAGTTGCACCTTTGAACATCTTTGTACCTAAAATTAGGTATTTTTCACACGTTAGGCACTCTTAACTTATTTACAACTTACTCGAGTGGGCAAAAAATTGCAGGGGAGGTAAAATGAATGTCAGTGTGTGCATGCAGGGAGAATACTTTATTGTTGCATGTTGCACACAGATACTGACCAGCGTTACTGTTACACTGTTATTACACTTGG
>JABWIB010009661.1:18949-31765 GCA_016617825.1 Platyplectrum ornatum | reverse complement strand
TTGCCCATTCAACTATTCTCCTGCCAAAAATTACAGACCCTGATGCTCTCCCATAATCACCTGTCCACCATTTCACCGCTTATAGGAGAGTTAAAGCGATTATCCTTACTGGATATAATGGAGAATAACCTGGAAAACCTGCCGGCAGAACTGGAAAAATGTGTTTATTTGAATAGGAACCGGCTACTTGTAGAAAAAGATATCTTTGACACGCTACCTGAAGATGTCAAGGAGAAGATGAAGGCAAATTCTACTGGCAATGGTGGTGTAAGTGTTTATACTAATATTTCATCCACAATTTTAAAATTGAATACTTAAGGTACAATATTAATTTTTTTAGACTAGAATAATTATTTTTATTTTTTAATCTTTAGATTTTTATTAACAAGTTTTTTGATGAACATACATAGGCAAATAAACAAGATTACAATATGAGACAAAGGAATTGTCACAACAAAATACACAGTAAAACATAATCAGTAGTACAACAGAGCTGCAGTGATATTACACGTGGCAGCCTAAAAAGCCGTCAGTAAACAACTAACTAACATTAGGTTAGGAAGGGAGGTGAAAAGGGAAAGCACCGGGTATAAAATCCCCCAGAGAGGCAACAAAACTATGACGGTTGTAAAGCTGCAACATCGAGGGGACTGTACCAGACTTCCAATGTTTGGCTACAAGCAGTTTAGCGGCACTGCATACGTGAGACATGAGTGTGATTCGGGGTACACCAGGGATGGGGAGATTGAGCAGTGTGTGTACTGGATCTTTGGGAATTGCCAGGGATATCAGAGCGCATAGTAGCTGGAGAACGGAGTCCTAGAATCTGAAGATGAGTGGGCAGGACCACCAAATGTGAAGGAAGGTGGCTTTCGCTCCCCCTCAACGCCAACAGAGTTCTGTTGGAACATCCTATGAAGTCTGGTGTGTACTAGATACCACCTAGAATATACCTTATAGTTCATTATAGTTGGTTTCCCGAATGGCTGTGCTCATAGATGATTTAGCAGTACACTCACAAATAGCCATCCAGTCCTCCTTGTCTAGATCGCGTTCCAGGTCACTCTCCCATGCCGCTTCACATGAAAATCGTAGTTCTGAACCAGAAGACAGCAAAAAGTGGTAAATGGCCAAGATGGTGCCCCTGCTACCCAATAAGTCTTGGCAGAGGGGCTCAAAAACAATGTGTACCTGAATGGTCTTGGACCGGGTTTGGGATTCCACAAACCCCTTAATTTGGAGGTAGCGAAAAAGGAGGGTGCTGGGTAGATGGGGAATCTTGGAATGACATGGCCAAAACGGGTGACATTAATCTGGGACCACAGGGCACTAAAGGACGGGTGAGATCCCAGGGGAAAGCCTTGGTGATTCCAGAGCGGCATGAGAGCCGAGGGGTAGGGGCTGAGGTCAAACTTAGTATTTAAACAATCCCACAATGCAAACGAAAAATGGGGAAAGGTGGAAATGGAGACTGGCCTGAGGGTGGCGTGGCAACCAAAGTAAGTAACTTAAAGTGCTCAACTAGGAAAGCCGACTCTATATCAACCCATTTCTTAGGGTTGCCTGGCAGGGAGGTGCCAGTCAGCAATTTGACTGAGGTGGACGGCATGGAAATAACGGGGGAAGATCTGGAGGCCTAACCCACCCCCCACAGCCAGTTGGGAGAGCTTCAAACGTGGGGGTTTCCCCTGCCAAACAAATCGGGAACATGTAGTCTGAAGCTGCGTGAGAGTCTGAGCTGGGACAGGCAGGGTCTGGAACTCAGCATGCATGGAAGGATATTCATCTTAAGAACATTAATCCTGCCAATCCAGGGGATGTATTGATTACTTCATGGCGATAGGTCTTGACTCACCGTGCGAAACAGTGGGGCGAAATTGGCCTGGTACAACTGGGAGTATGTTTTAGTGATCAGAATGCCCATATATGTAATGTGGGACGGGCACTTCTGACTGGTTAATCTTATTCCCTGATGTCTTGCCGCACTGGTCCAGGGTGGACAGTAAATTAGGGAGGGACAGTAAAGGATTAGATGAAGTCAGTAAGATATCGTCCGCAAAAAGAGAAAGCTTATACTGATGGGGACCTACAGTGATTCCAGAGATATCGGGAGATTGCCTTATCTTGGCTGCCAAAGTTTCTAGCAAAAGTGAAAGGAGCAACCTTGTTGTGTACCGTTCTGCACCACGCATCCCATCAATTAGGGAATGAGAACCAGGGGTAGGTGCAGAACAGGGACGGGAACCCAGTTTATCAATGTGTTGGTTATGAACCGTATATAAATCATCCCCCACCAGGACACACCCGAGCAAAACTTGGAGATATCTTCAAAAAATGTGCTGAAAAAACTCGCGTGGCGAAGGTTGGGGGCATAGACATTCCCCAGGGTGAGTGTCAGAGGGCCTAAGGTACCTTTACATAGAAACATAGAAACATAGAAAGTGACGGCAGATAAGAGCCACATGGCCCATCCAGTCTGCCCAGTTGTGTATTNTTTGTTTTATTTAAATCATGCAACCCTGGATTCATATTAAATGATCATTTCTATGAATAGTTGTACCATCACAATCCTTATACCACAATCTATCCGTCCTATAAAACCCCCTTTACCTATATCTAACCTAGTAGCCGGGTGCTCACTCCATAACAGCCGGGTGGAGCGCCCAACTAAAAGCCTCCTGGGAGAACACTGAAGTCAAACAGATTGGAAGAGTGGGAAGGTAGAGATGGAGCTGTGGGAGAGGAAGATGTGTCTCGCTGCTGCATGGAGTATGGATAGTATGGAGTCAGGCTGGTGAGTGAGGATATCGTAGTAGTCTAGACAGGAGATAACAAGAGAATGAATGAACATCTTAGTGGCAAGGAATGGTCCGATANAAGTGATGCTGCAGAGTTGGGAGAGGACGCAGATATGGAAGTAGAAAAAAAGTAAAGGGTGACAACAAGGAGCGGGCCTGGTTGGTGTAGTGGATAATGGAATTGCCGATAGTGATGGAGATGGAAGTGGAGCAGTGGAAGGAAGACCGATTTGTTTTGTCCATAGAACGTTTGAGGAAATGCTGGACATACAAGTGGAGATGGCAGTGAGGCAGTCGGANACCATGGACAGGAAAGAGGTTTAACCAAATGGCATTCCTGGTTGCTGCCAGAGGTAGCCTGCAGCTTTGTGTCTGCTTGTTCAGACTTCAAATGTGAAAGTGAAGAGGTATGGGGAATCTTCTACCCCAGGGGTAGGCAACCTGTGTCCTCCAGGTGTTGTCAAACTACTAGTCCCAGGTTGCTTTGCATGCTTGTAGTTGGACAACACCAGGAGAGCTGAAGGCAAGTGCCCCCACCACCTACACATCTCTTTCTAAAACAAGTTGTAATTTTTAATGCAATAATAGTTTAAATGGTTTGTTATAAATCATGAGTTAATACTTTTCCTCCTCCTCTTGCTTNTATTTTGTTTGACAATACCCTTATATTTATCCCAAGCATGCTTAAACTGTTCTGTAGTATTAGCCTCCACCACTTCTGATGGGAGGCTATTCCACTCATCAACTACCCTTTCAGTGAAGTAATTCTTACGGACATTTCCCCTGAACCTACCTACCTTTAAGGAGTAGGTACCTCCCACCCGAGTCCGCCTCGGAATCAGGAAGGGAATGGAGCCATTCACCAATATTGCAACACCATGCCGCTTGATTGAGTGACAGCAGTAGTAGACCAATGGGTAGTGTCTGGACTGAGGGATGACCATCCTGCTTGAAGTGGGTCTCCTGAAGGAAAACAAAATCAGCGTGAGTTGCAGTAATAATACAGAACATATGTGACTGTTTTTGCAGAGTATTCACGCCCTTAACATTAAGGGTGACAAAAGTGAGCGGCATACCTGTGCCGAGGGAAAGCGAAGGAGATGGGAAATCTAGGGAAACGGGTAAGGGGGGGGGGAGAGTAGGAGGCAAAAGGAAGAGGAGGGGAATTAGGGGTGGCATTAAGGAATCCTAGTAAGGAGACCAACTGGTCCCACCACCTAGGGGGGGACTCTAGGGAGACCAGAGAATGGAGTGTTGAGACTATGTAATGAAGGCTAAGGAGGACATGAGCCTTACAATCACTAGGAGGGAGGTCCACTGTGTACGGGGAAGGGTTTGGCTAGCACCGATCTGAACAGTGGTACCACATGGGTAGGTACTTGGCATTCCATACATACATAAAAATATACTGAATTGCTAACACAAGAAATAAGTGAAATGCTAACACAAGAAACAAACATATACTTATCGACCACTCCAACAGAACCGTAACACAGTCCACAGCTACCACGGACAGTGCTGCTTAGGCGAGACCCCTGGCTGGAACAGAACAAGATAGGCATAACCGATTAAGCCAACAGTCCAACGGAGCCAAGGATGCAGGAACAGTAGAGGACAATACTCCAGATACGGAAGCAGAACAACGTCCCAGTGGAATCAGGATGCAGGAGCAGTCCCTAGGACAAAAAGCAACAACAGAGGTCTAACAGATAAGTCACCCATCCTGATGGAGAGGGGTCCTGAGAGGACTGCTGGGTTTCAGAGGGTCCCGAAGACAACTGAAGATGGTGGAGGAGAGAATCTCCTTCGGCAGGATCACAGACGCGGTTTAAAACTCGCCTTTGACTTCATTCAGTAAGCGGAAGGGAAACCCGAGTTCCCGGCGTTTAGCAATGGTGGAGGGTGCCAAATCCTGGAATACTTGAAGCTTGTGCATCTCGAAGTTGAGATATGGCTGGGAGCGACATGCCGCAGAGATTTGCTTTTTAANCTTAAAGGACAGGAGCTTCAAAACAATGTCTCTAAGGGGATCGCCCTTACCAGGCTTGGGCCCTAGAGCACAATGAGCTATTTCAATGTGAAGTTGTTGGGCCGTCAGCGGGGGGACCAAGGAGGTGACGAAGCGGAAGAGAAAGGGCTCAATTTGAGAGCCTTCCACAGATTCCGGAAAATTCGGAAAATACGCCTTTCCCGGTTCTCCAGGTCCTCATTCTTGGTCTTGAGGATTTCAATCTCCTGGCTGAACTATATCAAGTCCTGCTTCATGTCCATCTGGGTTTTCAAAACCGCAGCTGCTTTCTGTTCCAAGACGGTGGTACGCTGATGAATTGAGGCGAAAATGAAAGTGCTGCAAGATCTGGGGGACCCCTTTCTTGGGGTTGCGAGCAGGGCCTATATTCATGCTAAGAGCAAAAAGCAGTCCAGAAGAGAATTGGAGAGACTGAATGCGGAGTGTTCTTGTGGGGATGGTGGAGTACAGGGGAGTAGTACCTTAGACGGACATCCTATAGGAGGAGACGGGGTGGTCCACAATCAGGAACACTGTAAGGAGACCCCCCGGGTCATACAGGAACACAGGAGGTAGAGTCCATGAGTAATGTACCTGCTATGGAACCTGCTATGGAACAGTCAGGGTCTGCAGGCTGCTCCGGAGTGGAGACTTCGTCCACGGCTCCCTCCTGCGGCTCTACCTTCTGGCGGTGTTCCCTCCGGTCTTCCACTCCGGCTGGCCGGCAGGCCCTCACCCATCATATTAATTTGGCATCCCTAATTGCAAACACTTTACATACTGTATATACTCAAGTATAAGCCTAGTTTTTCAGCACATTTTTTTGTTCTAAAAGTGCTCACCTAAGTTTATACTCGAGTCATTGTCCTATATGATGTCAATGAGTTATCCCATTTTTTTTTGGGGTGAAATTAGGCGTCTTGGCTTCTATTCTGGTTGGCTTATACTCGAGTATAAACGGTAGTTACATATAGACACAATGGCAGATAGTTTCAAGACACTCACGTACAAAACAGACAACATAAAAGTCCTTGCTACAAATTTCATGAAAGCAGGGTTCTCCAGGGGATAAAGTCATCAAAGACCTGCATAGCAGATGTCACTAGCTCTGAACACTGGGCCAACTTCAGCAACCATGTTTCCTGATGCCAGCCGCACAACCTCTCCCCTTCTTCCGATTAGAATCTCTCAGTGCCTTTCTCCAGATGTTGCCACTCCACTGCTTTCACCGCCTCCTCTCTCGAACCATCAAAGAGCGAGTAGGCTCAGACCTACTGGGCTCATTGCTGTCATACACGGGGCTATATGGTCTCACCAGGTGCATTGGCCATCACATGGGTATAAATGATACCTTCCCCTCCTCAGCAGTATTGAGTAGCGCCCATGGGGAATCAAACCTGAAGGTCTTCCTTCGTCTTGGTACTGCGATCTGTCAGATATGCCCAATCATACATGGACACCACCTCTTCCTTGGACAGAGTCATTGCCATTTTCATGCTGTTAACTGGTCACTCGGACAACGAACTCCGAATGACCAATGATCTTGACTGACGATGGCTTCCCAATGTGTTTTTGGGAGAACTTGGTAGAGAAATGGACGGGTTTGAACAATGAACAATGAAAAGTATTCAGAATTCGAAGACTTCTGGGTAACATCAATCTGAACGCACAGGATGAAAAAAATTTTGGCCCCAATTTCCTGGAGTGTTGGCGTAATCGAATATTACAGGTAGACAGCCATACCAGGTCTCCAACTTTGAAAGAGCAAGGACAATGACGACGATCGTAAAACTTCTTGGCCTGGAGAGAAGAATGTTGTAAGGCAGAGCGTACATCCCTCCAGATAGGCCGGAGTTGAGAGGCAGTGTCTTTAAGACAGGAATCTCCGGCACAAGAGGTCTCAAAGAAGTTGGCCTTGGGATGGAAACCTGTGACACAAAGAAAAGGAGAAATCCGAGTGGCAGTATGGGGAGCGTTGTTGTAAGCGAACTCGGCCCACGGGAGACAGTCTGCCCAATCATCCTGGCGTTTAGAGACGAAACATCGTAGGTATCCTTCCAAAGATTGATTCACCCTCTCTGTCTGACCGTTAGACTGAGGGTGATATGCGGAAGACAGACTCAAATTAATACCTAACAGTTTACAAAAAGCCCTCTAAAAATGGGAAATAAATTGCGAGCCCAGATCAGAAACGATATCTGAGGGAGGATCATTGAGTCTAAAGATATGCTGGGCAAAAATTGAGGCTAGCCGAGTTGCAGACGGTAGACCGCCCAGAGGAACAAAATGGGCCATTTTGCTGAACCTGTCAACCACCACCCATATGGTGTTAAATCCAGAGGAAGGGGGAAGCTCCACCACGAAGTCCATCAATAGATGAGACCATGGTCGACAGGGAGGAGGCAATGGTTGCAGGAGCCCTGCTGGGGAACCTCTGGAGGTCTTACTACGGGCACAAACGTCATAGGCCGAGACAATATCTTGAGTATCCTGACGAGCAGAAGGCCACCACACATGACAAGACAGGAGTGAATAGGTTCGGAAAATCCCAGGGTGGCCGGAGGATCTACAAGAATGGAACTCTGTGAGAACTGCTCTTTTCCGGGACAAATAGAAGACCTGACAGAGTCTCAGGTGGAGCTTGGTGCTGGACGGGGTTCAGTAGGGCAGACAGATCCTGAGTGAGAGCGAGAAGAACAGTTCTAGGAGGGATGATAGGTGTGGGAACTGGTCTTACAGCATGTTGGTCCTGAAAACTGCGCAAGAGAGCATCAGCCTTGGTATTGCAGCATCCAGGTCTGAAAGAAATCGTAAAGTTGAAGGTGGTAAAAAACAGGGCCCATCTGGCCTGCCGAGCATTAAGGCGCTTAGCCGATCTGATATACTGTAGGTTCTTGTGGTCGGTAAGTACAGTAATAGGGAACTTCGCTCCTTCCAACCAGTGATGCCACTCGAAAGCCCACTTGATGGCCAACAATTCCCCAATTGCCGATATCATAATTGATCTCTGCAGCAGAGAACTTCTGAGAAAAAAACACAAGGATGGAGCTCCCTGCTGACAGGGTGTTCTTGGGAAAGAATCGCTCCAACCCCTACATCGGAGGCATCCACCTCAACCACAACAGGAAGAGCAGGAAGAGCCGAAACAAAAGCTTTCTTCAAAGCCTAGAATGCAGAAATTGCATGGTCTGGCCAGCAGTTGGGGTCCTGACCCTTCTTAGTGAGAGCAGAAATCGGTGCAATAAGGGTAGAAAATGTTTGATACATTTTTTGTAAAAGTTAGAAACTCCAAGGAACCACTGAATGGCCTTTAGGTTGGTGAGCTGAACCCAGTCCAGAAGGGCTCTCAATTTATCTGGGTCCATGGAGAAGCCATCCTTCGAGATGTAACCCAGGAAGGCCACACGGTCAACCTCAAAGTCACACTTGCTGAGCTTGGCGTATAAACGATTTTCTCTAAGTCTTTGGAGGACCTTCCGCACATGGACCTGGTGCTCAGGTAGTGACCTGGAAAAAATCTGTATATCGGTATTCTATTAAGCGGTAGGGGTCTATCCGCTTTTTAAGCAGCGACATACCACAGTGAGCAGGAGCACAATTTTGTTACTTAATCAGTGCACTTCTAAATATCCTTTTGTATTTCAATTACAACTAGATGATCGTCNGCAATTATATATAAAAATCTTTTCCAATCACTGACTGTGCAGCGCAGCTATCACCCCTCACCTCCTCTCTATATTTACTATAAAGTCCCCCAAGAAATCCCAAAAGATTTTGTTTACAAAATCTTGGAAAACCGCTGGTGCATTGCACAGGCCGAATGGCATCACTAGATATTCATAGTGGCCGAACAAGGTGTTGAATGCGGCCTTCCATTTGTCGCCCTCTCTATTCCTGATAAGATTATAGGCACCACTAAGATCAAACTTCGAGAATATTTCATTGAGAGCCCGATAGTCGATACATGGACGGAGGCTGGCGTCCTTCTTGGTCACAAAGAAAAACCTCGCCCCTACTGGGGACTTGGAGGGCCAAATAAAGCCCCTCTCCAAATTGTCTTGAATGTAATCTGACATGGCCTTTGACTCCACAGGCGATAGGGAGAACAGACAGGCTTTGGGCAGTTTTGATCTTGGGATGAGATCAATCGCACAATCGTAACTACGATGCGGAGGTCCTCCAACGACTCCTGAGGTGGATACTGGAGCAAGGCGTCCTTCACTTGTTCCGTCAGGCCCAACCAGAACTGTCTCCGTAATGCAGGATCGTTCCAAGGGCAATCAGTAGCCCACCTGTGGAATTGGGCACAATAATATTCGGCAGAGCCGTTACCTTGTCGCAGAAGACGGAGTTGAGTCTCAGCCGCATTAGCACGATCGGGGTCGTCATATATCTGCCCAAGATAGGTGAAGAAGGCATCTGCTGTTCTCAAGGCTGAATGGTCCGGGGATAGGCCAAAAGCCCCGGTTTGCACGTCCCCTTGAAGCAGAGAGATGATGATGCCTACCCTCTGGTATTCGGCTCCGAAGGAACGAGGGCAAAGCTTAAAAAAGAGCCTGCAGCTATCCCTGAAGCAGAAAAAAATCCCTGTCTTTCTCCCGAAAATCTATCTGGAAGATTCATCTTTGGCTCAACCACGACTTCTGACGAGGTGGGGGAGCCATCTGAGAAGCGCCATTCGGGTGGTTAGCCAGGACCTGCGCTGGACTCTGCTGAGAGAGATCCATGGAGGGATGCATGATATCCAGGTGGACAGGAGAAACGAGAGTAGATCCTGGAGAATTGGCGGGTTATACTGTTATGAACTCAGCCGAGCAGCAGGGATGCAGGGCAATGGTGGGCACTGACTAAACGGTGGGAAGGCTGGGTGCGGAGTCTATGCCACCACCCAGTATTCTCCAGAGCCTCTAATGGTGAGGTGGTTTTGCAGCGGCTTGGTGATGGCAGGTCGCGGTCCCAGCCTAATCCACCAGGGAACAACCAAGAGCCCGGACAAGAGACAAAGGGCACGGACTGACAAGACTGACAGACAAAGAACACAGGGCCCAGACACAAAACAGAGGGCAGTTGGAGAAGAGTGGAGACCGGAGGTGAACTGGCAGGAGAGTAAAGAGATGAGGGAATGAGCACTGGAAGTGGAGACCTAGGAGGAATGCAGACTGAGGAGAACAGGGAGAAAAGAGAGAGTGAGAGGCTGAGCAAGGCTAGTAGCACTGGAGAGGCTGGGCAGCTAGGCAGACCAAGGACCAGAGCAAAAGGGCAGGACTTATAGAAAGAACTATAACCCGCGCCAAGGGGAAGTGGCGGTGGGTTAAAGTAGATGACAGGGACCAATGGGAGGCAACCACCTGACCAGAAATGTCTCGGCTGCCGGAGACAGCCGAAACCCGGAACGGAAGTGCGCAATCGCATCAGAGGGCACCCAGTACTGGCGCGATCGTTCCCTAACATCTCCCTCTGGCTTTCTGCTGGTCTCCTTTGAGTCTCCAGTACTCACCTCTCTCCCGCTGGTCTCCTTTCAGTCTCCAGTACTCACNTCTCTCCTGCTGGTCTCCTTTCAGTCTCCAGTACTCACATCTCTCCTGCTGGTCTCCCTCCAATCTCCAGTACTCACATCTCTCCTGCTGGTCTCCCTCCAATCTCCAGTACTCACCTCTCTCCCGCTGGTCTCCTTTCAGTCTCCAGTACTCACATCTCTCCTGCTGGTCTCCCTCCAATCTCCAGTACTCACCTCTCTCAGCTGGTCTCCCTCCAATCTCCAGTACTCACCTCTCTCCTGCTGGTCTCCTTTCAGTTTTCAGTAATCACCTCTCACCTTCTGGTCTCCTTTCTGTCTCCAGTACTCACTTCTCTCCCGCTGGACCTGTCCGAGTTTTGTTGAGTGCCTTCATCTTGTTAGTACCTAACAAGATATCAAGGATTGGTGATTGAGGACCTGACATTGTGTAAGCGCAGAAGTAGGTAATGTCCTATGGAGAATTACCACCTTCATCAAGTTAAAAAAAATGTAAAATTTCTTAAAAATATATTAAAATTACTTAAAAAATAAATGGGTGGGGAGTTAGAGAACTGTTAATGACATGTAAATAAACATTTCTGAATTCATATATCTCTTACAGAGTCCTCGCTGACAAATCCTAGGCGTCAGGAGAAGATTTTACTCAACTCAAAAGGAAATAAGAAGACTAACGTCAACTGTGAACTTTATTGACCAATAGAAACTCAGAAAGATGGTTTTCATTTTAGATAATTAATTTGTTTTTCAAGATATATAGAATTTGAATTCAGTTATATATCCATCAATAAATCAATCAATTAATGAGCATTATTTATATCTTTTTCTTTAGAGCTCTGCGGTCTCCCAGTGAATGGTGTCCTGCACTGACATATAGTACTATTGCCTGCTTTTATGAATGAAATGCATAGTGAGATATTTTGTGAATGCTGGCTATGCTGAGGCTGTGATTGCATGTAATTCATTACCTCAGCCCCGAACCATACTATGATAGGCTCATCCACAGCAAAGATAGCCTTTATTCCAATGCAGGGGGTGGGGGCTTAGGGCGTGACTCAGGACGCTGAGCATTGGTTTCTCCCTTCTCTCATTTCCATATGGCGAATGCGGAGGCAGACATTGCGCCCGTATCCATCTGCTAAATACCCAATCTGCACATGTGCAGATCAGGACATAGAGAGGCACATCCACCTGGCTGGTAAGTGACATAGAGGCGCATCCAGTGGTGGGATTCAAATCAATTAACAACAGGTTCTATGTTCACCCGACCCCGCCCATTCCCAACCCCGCCCATGCCACGCCTGGCTCCACCCAAGCCCCGCCCCCTGTTAAAAAGTAAATAGTTATTAGGACATTAAAATTAACAGGTTCTTGTGTTTTACTATGTTTGATACCATCTGTATCAGAATGGTGACAACATGGGGTATAGTGACGAGTCACTATACCCCATATTACCATCACAGCCCCCTCACCCATNCCTTCTACCCCTTGAATGTCCTCAGCCTTCCCTTCTACCCCTTGAATGTCCTCAGCCTTCCCTTCTACCACTTAAATGTCCTCAGCCTTCTCTTCCACCCCTTGAATGTCTTCAGCCTTCCCTTCCACCCCTTGAATGTCTTCAGCCTTCCCTTCCACCCCTTGAATGTCTTCAGCCTTCCCTTCCACCCCTTGAATGTCCTCAGCCTTCCCTTCTACCCCTTGAATGTCCTCAGCCTTCCCTTCTACCCCTTGAATGTCTTCAGCCTTCCCTTCCACCCCTGGTATGTTTCCAGCCATATGATTTTCCCCTGATATGTCTCCAGTGTTCCCTTCTGCCCCTTGTTTTGTCTCCAGCCGTCCCTTCTCCCCATTGTCCCTATGTCCCTGTTTTGTCTTCAGCCTTCTATTTCAATTACCTTTACTTTATACTTGAATTTCTTCTACTTGTTCTCTCATCATTGACTCATTGATGCTGATATGACCTTGCACTTGGAGTGCATGCTCTGACGCAATGACTGGCCCAAAACTGTTAATGCGCTGAGCCTGCTCTCCTGGCTGGATAACTGCTTTAAGCAGTGCAGCCATGGAGTAGACTCCATCACCCCCTAGTAAGCTGTCATCTGGTGCTTTATGTACCCTGTTTGTGNAACCCCCGAGCCATGNACAATTGAATCAGCCCCTTAGTTTCATAAGACATGGGCAAGGTGNTATAATTCCGTTATGGTAACGGAATTATACTGTGGTAATCCCCTTGCAGATAGTAANGGGGATAGTAAATCTGCTTTTCTTCTACTAGACACATTCTGGTAATTATTTAATTTCATACAACTAGTGCCTTAGCTTGAGCCTTGATTATGTAGCCTTGAGCCTTGAAGAATCTTACTGAATGAAAAAAAAACAAATAAAAACCCAATTTGCACAAGTTAATTAGAAACTGTTCATAACTGAAACACAGTTCATTGACCATTGCAAAAAAAAGGGTGTATATCTACTAACCAGTACCTTAAAATTGAATT
>JABWIB010009660.1:0-15557 GCA_016617825.1 Platyplectrum ornatum | reverse complement strand
GTGCCAGGTTATATCATATAGGAAAGCAGAGAAAAGTACTGCCCATAACCATCAGATTCTAGCAATAATTTACTCAGAACTTTGCAGGCAGTGAAAGATAAAAATCTAAATACAATAAGCAAAACCCAATGGGCTGGATCCCGACTTAGATCCAGCCCCCCACTTACTAATTAACGTTGTTATACATGCAATAGGGATTTAGCAAACTAAATGAAAGATTGTTAGTGTGATAAGGGGGCAAATTATANCAAACTATGTATGACAAAATTACCATCCGTCATATGGGTTACACACACATGGACCTATGGGGTCATCCACCAATCAAATCAAGGCAGTCTAAAGCTGCTATCTCGTCAATTATCCAACAATATATATATATATCTGGTCTTATAAATCAATCAAATCAGCAAACGTACAACCTAATCATTTACAGAAACGTGCATTAGATGTGTGGAATCAATGGTGGACAATTAAAGGTTTGAAGACCAAAGTATTCTCATTTTTATCTCTTGCAGCTTCGACAACTTTGAATGATTCAAAGACCTAAAGAGACAACGAGGGCAAGTCCTTGGACAGACTCACATTGCTTAACTACCCCACAGTAACACGACAAGTGTTTCCAACGCTGATCACATGAAAACAGAAGACGATCGGGTTCCACTGGTATGGAGCGAGCTGGTTGCCTGAAAACGGTGTCAATCCCGGGTACTGTCCTCTACCTGCTGTTCTTATTTCAGGGGACGAGCTCCGAAAAACTCTTCCACAACAGAGATCATTCCGATGTTGAGTTGCAAAATCACCCACAAGCCGATGCAATCCTGAGCCCGGAGGCCGCACAGGTATGCCATCTATAAATTGCTGATGATATAGATGTAACGATGATTCATTGAATGAAAAGCCGCCTGGTCCACTTGGGCCTCACTATGCTGAGGTCATGAGTTTGATTACTGAGCAAGTTTAGGCTGAATGGTAAAAGAATGAATCTCAAACTTCAGATCCAGTTTTGTGCCATTAAGTCAGGCCTGGCCAACCTGTGTCTTTCCACATATTGTGAAACTACAACTCCCAGCATTCTATAACTGCATAGATACAGCAGAGGCGGCCCTAGGCTTTGTGGAACAAATATTAGTAATCGCCCACTTTAAGCAGGGCCGGCGACAGCTGTGACGGGCCCCAAGCTTCAGGGAGCCTTGTTACTAGTGTTACCACTATTGAAAAGGGCCCCAAACAATCTGGGTGTTCTAGGGCCCTGAGATTTCTGTTGCCGGCCCTGATTTTAAGCACCAACTCCAAAGGGTCGGTCAGAAACCCCACAGTAGGGGCAATGGGGAATTTGAGTGGGGTGGTGATTACCGACACCAGGGGATCCCTGTGAAGTTAACAGAGTGGAGCACCCGAGGTGGTCACCTATATGGCCTATGGCTAAGGCCACCTATGGACACAGTCGATACACAACAAAGCTTTCTAGCACTTTTGCAGTACATAGAGAGACACAGGTTGGCCAGGCCTGCATCAAGTTAGCAAATGTTGATATTCGATGTGCAATGTGCCTCACATGAGTATGTCAGGAAATGTATACTAAACTTTCTTGGCTTGATGCAGCCTCCGCCATATGTTTTATGGACAGGTTGCTTAAAAAAAGGAAGTTTGAGCAATTCTAAACCTTTGATGGATGAGCCAAGATTAGGAGGTGAGGAGTAGAATATCAGGGTGATATATATATATAAGATAACTGCCTTCATATGTATAAAACAGACATCTGAGCAGTGTAAACATCCTCTAAGCACATCTCTACCAAGCACCTAGTGTGTACACAGGAGATAGTGGGTGTAGTGTGATTCACATTGGCTTGGCTGTACATTAATCTCAGATATCTCTCTCACTTCCACAGTAATTATCTGTGATAAAAGCCATAAGCCTTGTAATGCCACCTGTGAGAACCCGAGCAGGTAAAACATCAAGATTGCTGCTCTGTGCTCTGTTTGTTCAGATCCACTAGTGGGCCCCAAGCATTTCAATCAGCCCCTTTCTATTAAGCTAGAAGACCTGGGAAGTGTCAGTCTACATGATGAGACAAGTGAGACTTTCCCTTATATCCGTTTAGTGGTGTGACTTTTTATGTACACATTGATCACGCTCCAACTTCAGACCACATTTACCAACATCACCAATTTCAATGACATATGAGCTGGGTTGGAGGTTGGTATTACTGGACCCCATAGTAAATTTTAGTAGTACCCCAACCCCTGGCCTTGTTACACCAAGGTTGCACCACTTTTGCAAATGAATTTCAGGGAGATTGTCATAACACTATGAAGACGATGCCCAAAGTGGTGTGACCTGGGCCACCAAAGGGATGTGACCTGGGCTACCAAACATAGAAACATAGAAAGTGACGGCAGATAAGAGCCACATGGCCCATCCAGTCTGCCCCATTGTGTATTAAAACTATACCAACCCAAATTTAATCGCTATTTTGTTTGAGACTCAGAATCCCCTTATATTTATCCCAAGCTGCTTAAACTGTTCTGTAGTATTAGCCTCCACCACTTCTGATGGGAGGCTATTCCACTTATCCACTACCCTTTCAGTGAAGTAATTCTTTCGCACATTGTCCCTGAACCTACCACCCTCCAGTTTATATGCATGCCCTCGCGTTCTACTACACCTCTTTCTTTGAAAAATGCCCCCCTCCTGCACCTGATATAAAGGGGTGTGCAGTCTGATTAACTCCACCTATGGGTGTGTCTAGTGCTATCTGAAAATTCTCATAAAAGGTATTTTATTGTATATTGTATTTTTCATTCTGTCTCACTTATTGAAGTCACAGTGCCTTAGATATCTGCCAGTCTTTAATTACATCTTGGCCTCCATGAAACTGACCACCTCCATTGTCTTAGAGCAGGGAATTAGAGCACAGCTCCTACATTTTTTTATTATATCACAATGACTTTTTGAACTGAATTGGCATCAGGGAGATTGGCCAACATTTTGGGAAGTCAGGGAGTTCGGCCACTCATCAGGGAGTCATCCTGATATTCATGGAGAGTTGGCTGCCCTGGGCTGCACACATGCACCCCCACATTCTCCGCAATACTACAACCCCTAAAGGTGACAGATATATTACTCTCTATCAGGTGGACCCATCATCCAACATTTAAACTTGGCAAATTAGGATTATATAAACTCAGCATCCCAGAATCATTATTTAACATCAAAGATCTATCAACAAGATTTGTTTTTAAGCCTAGATGTAGACACTTTACCACATGTATATTTCTAATATGTAATATTGATAAATCTAATGCAAACATCTCAACTCTCATTTATTCTTTTTTTTTTATCTCTCTAATAGCAATACCTTGTGAAATATGGTTGGGTGAAACCTGTAAACTGGGAAGAACAAGCATTTGGAGATATCCCTGAATTTGACCAAGCCCCCCAAGATGTTTCCCAGCTCATGTCGGAAGGGGGATCTTCAGAGAGGGTTATCTTCACTTCTCCCACTAAAGCAGAAGTAGATCCATTATTTTCAGAATCTTTGAAAAAATTTCAAGAAGCCAATGGATTAAACGCCACGGGGTTCCTGGATACCGAGACAAAGCTGGCCATGAACAAACCCCGCTGTGGTGTCCCTGACCACAAAACTCCATCGAAGCGTAAAAATGCAACTTTGAGCCTTTTCGGCACAAATGAAACCCACCATGACTTATTGGAAAATGAGAATTCTCAACGTGGAAAAAGGAGTGTCCTATCCAGAGTGGTCGACCATTACAGAAAAAAGCGGGATAACTCAGATGCTGTGGAAAATGGGAATTACATGAGTTTTCCCAAAAGAACTTTGAAGTGGAGGCTGATGGGAGAAGGGTACAGTATGCAACTGACCATCGACCAGCAGAGAAAAATACTTAACACTGCTTTCCGTATGTGGAGTGAGGTGATCCCCCTGCAGTTCGAGGAGGACCTTACTGGAGATGACATAGACATTCGAGTTGGCTTTGGCACAGGCAGGTTAAACTAAACTTTAAACCTATACCTTCTAATCTATAATACTAGCATCGCTTTGTAGGTTTATACCTCTTATTAATTACTGGAGTGATATAATTACCATAACCCACCGAGTTTATCCTTTTACTGAGTTGACCACCAACTTGACCATGAGGCTCCTGATTGCCCATGACCCATGGGTGGTGACGATTACCGGCAACTCTTCGAAAAGCGTTCCCCATTGGGGCCTAGGGCCACCACTGCTTCTTTGTCTCCTTCCCCCTCTATTAACTACAGCAGAATTTGGCATAAGCCAACACAGTCTTGCAACGACCATACTGACTGATGACATTGGTCATTTACTTGTATAAAGGTACCCTATATGACCTTCAGGGATTACGTTTGGACAGTGTGTATGATGTATTGTGCATCTGCAATAGCATGTCAGCTCTATATTGCATAGGATGTGTTACCTGTCCAATACAATATATTAGTATAATTGCCCCCATAGTCTTCTGAATTCTTGTCCTTGCAGAGTCTTCATCCAGAGATGTTGACTCGTGTATGTGCTTGACGTTGTGGGGGCTGTGTTGTATGGTATTCATATGACAAGAGAACTCATTGCCAAATGAGTTAGCAGTAGAATGATACACCATTTAGATAATAGCATTTAGAAAACATATTATACAGACACATACGTGTTCTCTACATATTTGTGTTTAACCTTGTTGATTTGTTTTCCTGCAGGTCAGCACCTTGGTTGTTCCCAGGCGTTTGATGGTGTTGGGCAGCAGTTTGCTCATGCCTGGTATCTGGGGGACATTCATTTTGATGACGATGAACATTTTGTTGCCCCAAGCAGCGAACAAGGGATCAGCCTTCTAAAAGTAAGTCTATGATCGCCTGTTTGTGCGCTTTGGATATACTCGCAGTGGCAATTACTACTGATTTGATTCTGGTCAGAAATATGGTATCTTAGCAGCTGTATTGTCAATGCCCTTTGTACATAGTAGAGGTGATTGAGTTAAGTATATACCTTTTCATTATGTATGCTTAGAACGGTGGTTTNCAAACTTTCTCAGTTCGAGGGACGCTTAGGGTCTCCATATTTTTTCAAGGCACCCCTAACATAAAAGAATTACCAAGCCATGCCATTTTTTTTAAAAGTAGCATAATAACTATTTAGGTAAAGACAAATACTTCAGGTTGACATCAAATCTTATGTTGCTCCTATACAAGTAGTAACTTCTAAGAAACACTAGAAATGTGTCACCATGTCGGTAAAAACATTACGCGGCACCCCAATGTGAGCATCACGGCACCCCTGGCAGCCACAACACAGTTTGGGAATCACTGGCTTAGAACACAGACACAGGCACATTCAGTTTAGATGTACAGTGTATAGTGTACAGTGTATTCTAGGGCTCGAAGTGAGCCGGTATACACCGGTATGGTATACCGGCACTTCTCCCGAGAAGCCCCGCCCCCTTTTCTAAGCCCCGCCCCCTCACCATTGGAGGGGGAACTTTAGTTGTAAAAAAAATCACGGGTCTGGAGGGGGCGGGGCTTATGTAAGGGGGCGGGGCTTAGCGCCATACCGCCGCTAATCAATCCCCACTTCGAGCCCTGGTGTATTCTATAGTGGTCAGAGCTCAGCATACGTATGGCATACGCCCCAACACTGTCCCCGAAAGACAGGACGAATACTTTACTTTTACTTATTGCATGCAGATACTGACTAGAGTTATTTCAACTGTTATAGACTATTATAATACTGATGACAAGCAATATATTTTTTTCAATATCAATTAAAGTTTTTAAGATATATTCACTCAATATAATTTTTCTATACGTTTTCTTTATTTAGATGGAGGGATATCACCTGACAATTGATGTCATTATTTGTCAATGGTTACAATAGCTGTGATAGAATTAATGACAGTATTGTTTTCATTTATTGCAGGTGGCAGTCCATGAAATTGGCCATGCCCTCGGGTTACCTCATATCAATCGCATGGGGTCAGTCATGCAACCTAACTACACTCCACAGGGGAAGCATTTTGAGCTGGACTGGGAGGATAGAAAGACTGTTCAGAAGAAATATGGTAAATGTACTTAAAGAATCTTGTAGAATAATAATAATAATAATAAAATTAATAATTAAAAAACCAACAACAATTTAAGGGCAAGTGTTCATTTCAACCAATATTTGGAAATCTTATATACAATATACAAAATATATAATATAAAAGAAATGGTGCACAATAGACACTGAATCTGTAAACTACGCATGACTCTGGGTGTGTATGCAATTGCAGGCTTTTCTGTACAGACATGGGCCTAACTATAGAGGGCGCAAGGGACATTGCTGCTACGGGGTCCAGAGGTGGCGGGGAGGAGGGGGGAATATAATGATAAAGAAAACAACTGTTACATAAAAATAAATTCATCATATACATGTTTTTCATTTCTAGAAGCAATTTGCTTCCCCTGGTTTTTTCTAGACAGTCTGCACAAGACAAAGACAGCATTTCCATAACTCTAGTGAAGCAGTTCTAATATTAAATGCAGTTGCAATGCTCTCATCAGCTTCCTGGACCTGAATGTACTAAACTGCGGGGTTGGAAAGTCAGGATGTTGCCCATAGCAACACCATCAGATTCCACCTCACATTCTCCAATATGTAAACTGAAGTTGTGAGCTTGGATCTGATTGGTTGCTATGGGAAACATCCCCACTTTTCCTAACCCACAGTTTGGTAAATTTAGGCCTGAGACATGACCTATAGCTAGTACAAATGTCTGCCTATAATCTTTGCTTACTTGTAATGTTTGTGTCGGCAGGTTCATGCGATGGGAGCTTCAGCACGATCTTTGATTGGGTGAGGAAGGAGCGAAATGCCAGAGGTGACACCTTCTATAGGTTTAACACATACTTCTTCAAGACTGGCTGGTACTGGATGTATGAAAACAAGAGTAACAGAACGAGGTTTGGAGACCCTCTTCCTATCAAAACTGGCTGGAGAGGTCTCCCAGAGAAAGACATTGACGCCTATGTACATGTGTGGACCTGGAACATTGATGCCCAGTATTTCTTTAAAGGTACGTTTCACAACAGAAGGTTTCTAGATGAAATGCTCCTTGATACAGGATACATGAGATTAAAACCATGTACATAAATGACCCATTCCACCAGGTACAAAATACTCTGTTCCTGGGCTTCCAGCAATCAGTCACTATGTAACCACCTGTGTTGAAGAGAACAATCGATCAGATTCAGACTTTAGGCACTATTGACTGGCCATACACTGTAAGATAAATTGTTCCAATGGAAAGAATTGTCAAGAGTGGGCAAAACCATGTTGAAATGCAGGGGAGGTAAATTGAATTATTTGCAATCAGTATTACAGTTGAGAGATGATGTTTCCAGCCCAAGTGTAATAACAGTGTAACAGTAACGCTGGTCAGTATCTGTGTGCAACATGCAACAATAAAGTATTCTCACTGCATGCAAACACTGACATTCATTTTACCCCCCCCCCCCTGCAATTCATCATGATTTTTGCATGCAAGGAGAATACTTTATTGTCACAGATACTGACCAGCGTTACTGTTACACTGTTATTACACTTGGGCTGGAAACATCATCTCTCAACTCTAATACTGTTTCCAACTAATGAAATTTAACTCCCCTGCAATTCAACATGGTTATGCCCACTCTTGCTTAGACTTTTTTACTCCTTGAACAGGATCCAGTCCTGAGTTATGTTCGCACTCCAGTCTGTGTATACGCGCTCCCCTAACTTGTACGAGCTAATGAAATACTTAAGTGTCTGAAAGGGAATTTTTGCAAAAGTGCTAACTCTATGGCACCTATGGTTTCTTTCATTTCAAGGCACTCAAGTCTGGCGTTATGACCCAGAGAAAGACATGGTGTTTACAGAAGACTGGAGAAAAAACAAGTATCCTCAACTCATTTCAGATGCGTTCCCAGGAGTGCCGGGTCCTATTGATGCGGCTTTCTTTGACAAAAAGGACAGACTCATATACTTCTTCAGAGAGAANAATGTATGTATATGTGTGTATGCGTCATTTAGATATGTTTGTTAGAGAAATGTTAGAGAATGTTGCTTAGGCCTAAATGTACTAAGGTGCGGGATAGTGGTAGCAACCCATCAGATTCTATCTTCTGTGACTATCTGCGTTTGGAGGGATCCATGTACGAGATGGCCTCATTTCCATAAATGAAGCAAACCCAATACTATTGGCCTATACTAAAGCATACTATATGCTTTGCAATACAATGACAGTTTTAGAGCCAGCTTTTATATTAATAATATTTCAAATACATATATAAGGACCAGATCCAGACTTCAAATATTTACAATGAATTCCATATGTGACCGCTGTTATAAAATACAAACGTAAATCTGAATACACTCTCCCCCCAACCCTCCCCTTCATTGGACAGAACTTAGGCCACTTACAAGTTCAGAACTCTACCCAAGTCTGTTGTATGTCAAAGATGGTTGCGACAGGTTCCACCACATAACATACAGTACAATTAAATGTCCACAATCGCCATCCCCCTGATTCTGTAGGAAGGTCTGGAATATATTGAAAGTTGCCAATAATATCTAATTCTTCTAGGTCACGGCATTTAGTGTGGATAAACACAAGATGGTAGAGAATTATCCAAAACGCATCACAGAAATATTCCCACCCGTTGATCCGGGGGATCACCCAAACGGATACATTGATGCCGTCTATGTCTCCTACACCTACAAAGAAACATATTTCATCAAAGACAGGTATTACTGGAGAGTGGTTAAAGATCAAGAAAGGCAAGTCAACGCGTCATTGCCTGTGAATGGACTATGGCCTCGGAAGAAGATAAACTCCAAGTGGTACGATATTTGCGATGTCCATCCATCTGTCCTCTTTAACACATAGACCAGGAAGCCGTAAAGTTTCTGGAAATCTACCAGTGACGGGAGAAAAAAGAATAATAATACTAATAATGTTGCAACACAATGTTTATCATTGCATTCCAGCTTCCTCCAACACATTGCCTTGTACCGCGAAAGCCGTTCCAGGACTGCTTCACTAGAGGCCGGATAGTCACAGGTTCTTCAAATACCTTGCGATCGATTGTGTAATATCAGAGTAATAACTACATTCTGTAGGAAATATTTAACTTTTAATCTTAATCAGATTTCACAATAATCAACATTTTAGAACCTTTGTGTCTTTATTCTCTACAAGTTTATGGCATAGGATAAGAAAACAGAAAGGTCTCAATGGAGACAAAATGGCTGCACATAGGTTCGTTTTCGTTCGTGTCACTGCAGCCTAAAACATAGACTGGGATACCGTTCTCTCATGTTTCTGAACACCGGTAACTTCGTTACCCACTATATCTGATGTAAGTACATGTTATGCTAGACAGTTAGCCTTTTTGCTATAAAAATGAATATTTGCATGTTTAGTTAAGTAAAAACTTGTCTGACTTACTACCGACTTTTTGCTGCTAGGATTGAGTTTTGTATGTTAAAAAAAAACCCTCCTGAAAGTAACCTTATATTTATTTATCTTTTTTGCTCATATCTATATTTCGAATATATATATATTTTTCTTGACAGTAAAATGAGCATGTGCTCAGATTTGCCGTACAAATAACACAGACTACTATGATATTTAGTATTACGATTAGTTTGACAATGACACAAAGCGCCTCGGTTTCACTCAAGAGAGGTTCTGTGTTGCTATTGTAAAATGCTTATGTAAGGTTCTTGCTACAGTTTATAAANAAACAATTTCAACTAATATATAAATTAAGCTCATGTTAATAAAATATATCATATTAAGTTCACTGGAGTTTCATTATGCAAACTATACTGATAATATGGCTTAGAGGAATCTAAGCTAATTATTCCATTAAGGAAATCAATCCTATATGTTCTTAGTCTCTATAGTAAAATATATTTTGTATTGTTAAAAAAAAAGAAAAAAATCTGCTCCTCAGGGGCGTGGCCATATCTAATTGTCCTTTCAAGTGGTCTATGTGCATTGAATTCTTTATTCCAACATCTGTTCCAGTCTGTTTAATCCTTTGACTAACTTTATATAAATTTTTTTTTAATACATATTGCTTTTTAGATGTAGAGTTTCATCTGTAATAGTAAATGATAAAACAAACTAAGCCTTTGCCAAGGGAAACTACCGGGATTATGAAAGGATAACAAATATTTGATAATTAAAAGAAATAGAATAAAAATCCATTAGGCATTGTTTAAAAATGAAGGTTTATATTTATTATATTCACACGCTTACATCATTTTCTTTTATATTTTTATGGCAGTTATCCTTTTACGACGTCTTATGGTTTACAAGTATATATTTCTGTCATGCTAAACCTTTATGTAGATATATTTATCCAATGTCTTGATTACCGTGTGGAGAGTTGTCCAAACAGTATCTGTTGCCGTAAGACGCGTTAAACAAAAACAAAAAGTGTGAATATTTGTATAGCATAATTGAGCATTTGTTTTTTTTTATTTTGTTTAAATCTTCATTGCAGCAGTTTTTAAATCTCCTGTCAAGTAAAATGAAACTTTTCTTTTTTCTATTATTAACCATCGGTTAAAGATTAAGCAATAGCTGACTTGTTCCTCATGAGAAGAGATCATTTTTCTTTTTTCCCCTCATGTATGCACTTTATGATTACTATTTGTTAAAGTGTAAAATGAAAATAAATACTGTAACTAAACTAGTGTGGGTGTGCGTGAGACCTGTAACACAAAATTAAAAGTAAGTGCTAATAAAGAAAGTTATATTCTTAACCTTGATTGGACAAAAGAAATTATACAAAAATGCTTTTAGAGTTAAAATAATCATTTACTAAACCTAATTTACTAAGTTTCAGATTTATTAAACAGCNGTTATGTGGTTTCCAAACTTTTTATCCTGTGGTTTGTAGGCTATAACAAATGAAAGTCGGCATAGGATTTTCACTCCTGGGCCTAAATTTACTAAGCAGTGAGATTGCAAAGTGGGGATGTTGCCCATAGCAACCAATCAGATTCAAGCTCTGATTCATTACATACTGGAGAATGTGAGCACAAATCTGATTGGTTGCTATGGGCAACATCCCCACTTTTCAATCTCCCTGCTTTGTAAATTTTGGCTCGGGTGTTATCCTTTATTCCTATATAAAGAATAGTTTTCACAAACAAACTTATCTGTATAAATCCCAAATGATTGGATGCATTTAGACCAGGAGGCTGAATCATGTTTTAAAATGTGTGGTTTGGTTCTAGGTAAATCACACTGTTTTTAAACTGCAGAAAGTTACAGCACTAAGTTTAGTAATATATTTTTGGTGTCTTAACATATGACACAAATAGAAATACTAAATACTGTAACCTGTCAAGATTACATGTCAAAGGCAGGCAGTAGTGAGAGTATACCGTATAATAAGGTACAAGATGATATAGTATATTTAAAGTTCAAAACAAAATGCAGCGATGTGTACACCAAATCAACTGCTATTCCAAATGCTGGCAGTAAATACTATTTACTGTTTTAAATGCAGACCTAAAGCACTTAACCCTTAAACACAGGCCCGCGGGCAGTTCACTGAAGAGTTGATTGGCTGTGTAAAGAACGTGATTGTTGTTTAACAGCCAATCCACAGCTCCTATGCTAAGGTTGACAGTTTTTATCAATGATCTACACGGGTTCAATGTGAACGGTGCCAACCCAGGAATTTTACCAAAATACTGAGAAATACCTAGTAAACTCTGCAATCTGCACAGGGTCCCAGAGTCACGGCAAATACCCAGATTAAAAAAAACAAAAAACCCACCATAAAAACAAATGTTTTTTGTGGGGTGGTAATCTGAACGCAGCATAAGCATTTAAGGCAGGATGTTATGTTTATTGGCATTTTAATAGGCATATTTCATTTATTATTTGGCTATTTTTATTTTTTACTAATTTACTCTTCCTAAAAAAAAATGCTATGCAATGTTACTTTCACCTGCGTCTTAAATAAAAAAATAACAGAAAAAACCCCACTAAATTAGGAGGGAAAAGAGTGGAAGAGGCTGAACGTGCAAATAATTCCATTTACTGAGCACTTGGTATATAATAAAAAATATAAATAAAAAACAATATCCAAAATTACCCAAAAGAAAAATTCAGAGTTGATCGTACACAAACATGGTCAGTGTTCGGAAACTTCTATTGTGGGTGAAGCAGAGAAAAGGGAAGCTGAACATTCTCAGAAACAGTATAGCGGCTGATTTGTATCGCTCCAAAAGAAAAATATTAAGGGTGTACAAAAATAAAAGAGGGGAACTTTTATTATTATTATTATTTAAATAAAGCATTCAAGTTTGAGTGTCACTCATCAGACATGCTGACACCCCCCCTTCCCACCCCCAAAACTAAAATAAAAATACATAGTGGATAATTGAATATGCTTCTGTCGGAAGTCATTGTTGACCTAGTTTCTTGGCAAGATACCTGCGGGAAAGAACAAAACAGAGTGAACGGAAGTTGCTACAGGTTATGAATTGTTAATGAAAGGTAATGTTGTATGGCAGCAATCCCTTCTTACCTTTCCCAGTGTTTATGATTAAGGTCTGACAAATCCTCTAATTTAGCAATTTCTTTAAGATACTGAGAAAGCTTCAAAAGTTCTTTATCTTTGTCCCGGTTTAGATGTGCTTTCATGAAAGGTCTGATCTGTAACAGGTGGAGGGGAAAAAAGAATATTGGCAATAAATAAAATAAAATACAGATCATATCAATCCTAGTATTTGATTTTGCTACAATCGAAGCAGCGATTTTTCCAATTCGGGAAGATTTATTCGTTGATTTGGGATTTTTGGAATTTACTCGTCTTACTGTCAAATTGCAAAATTATTATTTGCCAACAAATCTGCATGTCTATAGGCAGAAAGGCCTATATAAACTAAGCGACAAACAAAACAAATAACAATAAAAAGACCATTTTAATCTGGATTACCTTTAAACCATTTTGGGGATTCATGAGAAAATTTCTTCCAATATCGTCAAACATAATGGTATTCTTCTTATTGTAAAACTCAGCATACTTGCCCCAGATCACCCCGAGAGGTTTCACCTTAGGGTAAAAAGATATAAAATTGTGTAATAATGATAGGAGGCAAAATGTATTTTATAAAAAAAAAAGCAAAACCTTCTGAATTTTGAAACATGTAAAAGAAAAACAATTAATTAACTATTAATAATAATAATAATAATAATAGTATTAATAATGTTATTTATAAAGCATCAGTGCCTCAAGCACCGTATAATGGGGAATACAATACAAGACAGAACATTGGAGTACAAAGTTAGAACGTAGTAAGTAGAGTACTGCATAGAGTGTGAAAATAGGAACAAAACAGAGTACAGGTGAATATAAGGAAAATGAAGGAAGAAAGTAAAGAAGTTGATGAAGAAAGATGGAGTTTCAGGATAGATAGGGCCAGGTAGAGGGAAATGATAGGGGGGTGGAGGGGTAGATGGCCCTACTCGAACATGCTAACGGGAGAGGTAGGAAGACATGGGATGAGGGGGGGAGAGGCGAGAAAGATTAAATGGATGAGGGGTAAATTTACCTAGATTCTTTCACAATATGAAATACATTTCCATTGTTTTATATAGCACATTTCAGAGGAGTCTATTACAGTATATGAAGCATCTGTAATCCCTAAGTGCAGAGCATACTTACATCAATGAGGCCTCTTCTGGGTGTGTGGACGGTAATCATGGCTGCACTATCCAACATGAAAGTGATCTTGTAATTGGCGTTTGTGCTGACGCCAAGCTCCTAGTAAAATACATTGACAATTCCACATTAGAAGTAGTAAAACTAGAACCACAACTCCCTTAACAGGAAAGAGAATATGGAATACTGGAAACGAAGTAAACGTGGAATATGTTTTGTTTTAGTGAATGGAAAACTGATGTTTCAGTATTTTAGCTCGACCCTTTGTGGTCATAGGGCCTGAATCAGTGCATGCTGAATGCACGTTTCTGTATAGATAGTTTAATATTGGTTATTTTAACCTTATTTATGGCTTTAGAATAGAATTTGAGTGCACATTTTCTTAGGTATTTATTATGCACTATATATATAAAGCTGGATAGTAGCCACCTCTACCTAAATAGATGGGATGATTGCCCTACCAGAAAAAAAAAAAGATGATTGTCAAAAAAAAACAAAAAAAAACAAAACCAAGGACAGATTAATCCATTACCTTCATTTTGGCTTCAATCCATTTCATGCTGGTTGCCGCTTTAAATTAAACAAAATTATAAATTAAATACTGACAAAAGACAGATAAAACATAGGAATATAATAAGACAGCACACAGTTCTATAATTCACCCTTTAATGGGGGATTTCATTAAGTGCGTTGCATCTTGTTCAAATTAAAGCGCAGCCATTGTTTTCTTGTGACTAATTACTAGCGTATGTTTCTAGTCTGACTCCTCTCTCCTCTATATGGCAGCTGCATACTTTTTAAATGGAGGAATTGTTGCACTACAGACACTAGGGTCTAAATTTACTAAACTGCAGGATTGGAAAAAGTGGGGATGTTGCCCACAGCAACCAATCAGAATTAAGCTCTTGGTTTAATTTTACATACTGGAGAAGGTGAGCTTGAAACCGACTGATTGCTATGGGCAACATCCCAACTTTTACAATCCCTTAGTTTATTATAGTACATAGGAAAGTGATAGTCCTATTACATCTGATTGTATCTAGGGGCAANATCTCAATTGCTCCATTTCCACAGTCTAATAAATCTAGACCATAGTGTTACATACTGTTTGGTATGGACTGCTGGACCTAGTTTTATTCCTTATATTTCTAGTGTAGTTGTCATGTCTGTCAACAGAAAAAAGCAAAGTGTAATAAAATATATGTATATCATAGGTATTTTCCTAGCAGTGGATGAGCCCTTACATATACATTAACTATAAATCCTGTTCAGAATACAAAATAACAACAATAATATGAANAAAAATAATAAAATAAAAGTTAGTATACCTAAAACACTTACACCATATTACAATGTCATAGTCTTCATAGGCAGAGGTAAGGAATTCATGTAAATAAGGCCTCATAAGCTCTAGACCTGTTTCAGCACAAGATCGGTGATCTGGAGAAAAACAAAATAAGAACATCATAAGAGAGGTTTTATAATACAGGTAACACAATGAAATGGACACTGGTCCAATGCACACCTTAGCCAACCTAAGCCTGACTGCCTCACACAATTACTGGTTACATTACATAGTGACTGGATACACCGGTGACTTGTACTGGTCCCACTTCATCTATTTCATCTTCCTGATACATTTCTGTCAATGAACATGTGGGGGGTGTAGCAACGTATTCAGGGCCAGTGCTAGGTCTCGTGCACCCAAGGCCTGAGACCTAGCACCGCTCCCCAAACTTTTCTTTCCCCCACCATCCCTGTCCGGGTCACATAGGAGAGGAGGGAGCACCGCCATTCTATATAGGAGTGGC
>JABWIB010009658.1:0-11754 GCA_016617825.1 Platyplectrum ornatum | reverse complement strand
GAGGGTTTCTTTTGAGAATTATCCCATAGACTTTAATAGGATTTGGATATATTGATACGGATACATTGTTACTTTTAACAACCTTGTTAGATACCACTGCAGTTTCTTTTGTCAGGATTGTTGCTACAAGGATTACACATCATACATTACATATTATTATCAGTGGATTTATGGAGGAATTAGCGCTTAAGGGGTCTGTTTTCTGAACATTAAAAAAGAAAAGTCATCCATAATAGACGAAAAGTTATTTTTATCTTTAATTCAAAAATACAGATCTCAGAATTCTAAATCATAAAAATCACCCTGTCTTGATGTTAGAGGTACTGTACTTTGGAGATTTTTCAAATGCTGCATTAAATTGCCTTCTAATATGTTATGTATTAATAGTAATATTATTAGGCAAATACACACAATGAAAAAGACATTTTTCACAAAGATTATTGCAAATTATATTTCATTGCCGGCCCTCATTGCATAATTCAGTCAGTAGAATTGTACACAAAGCATTAACTGAATTCTCCCAGCCCTGAGCAGGATTTCTAGTGTAGTGTGCAGAAACCTTCTCTATTCTCTAGCTCTATTCTCGAGAGATCTGATCCAGAGTTGAGCATTCATCTGTTTTTTCATATGGAATTGCAGTTGAAACCACTCAGTGCATAGGCTGAATGACTTCCTTGGACGCAATGCTAGCCTTGTACCTGCATCCATGTGGTCTGTACTAGTGGAACTGGATATTACCGGTAATTAGAAAGTGCAGTAGCAGGTTATAGTTCATGTGTTTACCATGTCAGGTAATGGTGTAAATGTAAAATGCAGGTAATTTCATATAAATAACTCTGAATCAAGCCACATCCACGATTCCTTTGATCAGCNTATCCGCAAAAACTCTGGAACAGCTCCATGGTATTCTCTGTATACTTTATTCTTAACNGATCTGCAACCATCTGTTTAAAGATTAACTTTGCTGGTTCCATACTTTACAATTTGCTAAAGAAAGATGTTACATACTATACTTACTATACTTAGATCCAGGATGTTCTTAAAAGTTACTTTACCATCTACAGTCACACAGAATCCTCATAGTAAGTGCTCCGTAATAATTAACAACATATATAGTTTTCTAACAACTGTAATTAATCCCCATGGCCTTCATATTAGTGTCTTCACAGGAATATNTAAATTGGTAATTAAGACCTTCCATATATGTATACATATAGTTTAATTACTTCCAGTACAGGTAAACCTGTTATTTGTTTTATTTTAGTAATAGTTTGTCAGTTGTCTCAAGTGTTTACAGTTACACAAAAAATCTTATAAAATTACTATACAATTAAGACCTACTGATATTTTTNATTTATACAACTATATTATTTAACGTTATTTTGGAATTGACAATTCTGTCTAAAGATTAGAAAGACATTTTGGGACATGGACAATTTTTAACAACTTGTAACAACTTATAGTTACAAACACGATTTAGGTTCAAAAAATGATTTGCCAACAACAAATGGAAGCAATAAACGCATAGTTCCTAGTAGGAATAAATAAAATACTGGGACCGGACTCCCCTTTCCTCTCCGCCTTGTAATCAGCAGGTGGGCAGGTGGGGACTAGGGTTATATTAAGGGTTAAAAGTCCTAGGAAACCGGAAGACACCCTCTTTGATCCTGCAGATTTGTCTTCCCTTTTATTTTTTGGGATGTTTTTTATATGAACTAGTGTTTTCCTTTCATATGGGGCTTAGTGCATTGGCAGTAATGGGGGTCAGATGTTAATGTTGGGACAGTATTTTCTGGATTCATTTGTGGTCTTAGGTTTCATCCAACTTAATAGTTTAAATTGANTCAGTGGAGTCCTAGCAGTTGAGTTCAAATTTGTCACACCCCATTGCATCTCATCTGTTTGATTTCAGCAGGACAGTCCACTTGTGGTCTTTTTTGCACCACAAGTTGCCCCATCTATTTCATGACACTTTCTTTGTTTTTATTATTGTTATAATTATATTGGTATTTCTAAATTTCAGTATAAGAATGATTTGATAAAATTATTAGATTAAAATTTTTTTTACACGCTTAAAACCTTTTGGGATCATAAATGTTACTATTCAGTAGTTATGCAACTAGATGTGATGACCAACTACTTCAAAGTCCAAGAACCAAAATTTTCATAGAGGTGGCTCTCTAAAAAATCCCATAAATGTCAGTTGCACACAGATAGTAGGTGTCACCATTGGAAAGAACAGTGGGACAGTAGTTGAACANTATGACTTTCTACTAGGGAAAACCAACAAAATAAAAAATGAGGTCAAACCATTGGGAAAATAATTCAGGACTATAGGTTACAATATGCAGCTGCATCTGCAGTCAGTCTGGAGGTGGTGTACAAGTTTCACCAGTGCCCCTCATGGTCAGGTTNGACTTAGTTAAGTGAAATATCACAGTCTTCTAAACTGCTCCNCTTATAGTGGAGTAATAGATACCAGTGACAAAAGAACACATGTAGTATTAACAATATATTTATTTTTGTCTATACTTACGTTACAGTTTTACCGATTCATTCCTAATCTCTTGCTGTCTAGGTTCACCATCTTTCTGCCATCTCATTTNCCTGGGCTGCACCCCTTGTCTGGAAAAATCTTCTCCATCCACTAAGACTATTTTCTACTCTTTGAACTTTCAAGTGCTCTCTTAAAACTCCCGACTTCAGACAATCTCAACCTTNTTCTTGTCCTTCAGCTATCCTATTATACAGCTACATTGCTATCTAATTTCCTTGTCTTTCACCTGATGTACACAAGCATATGCTTTCTTTTACCATACAAAAATGGGCATTTTGCTACTAACGCTGNTATGTGACTGGATCATACAGTATACTGGGAACTTTTACTATACATATGCCAAACATATCCCATTCATATTTCTTATTAATCCATGCATAGTCAATAGTTGTGTTTTATCTTAGCCAACTATACCAACTATATTATATTCCCACATTATTTCTGGCTTGCCCAAAGTCAACTTCAGATTATTCACAAAGTCAATAGTGTATTGAGAAGACCTTTTATATAATGAATGTTGTAATACACATTTTTATTTCATTTTACATTTTATGGGAATTTGAATAAAATAAAACACATTTGGAGTCTGTCATATTTTATTGTACACCCAATAAANGTTTTAATTAATTAACTCTTTACCAGTCACTGAATTCCACAAATATTAGTTTACCATACAAACTGGCAGGAAAAAATGGAGATTGTAAATTTGTGAACCGGGCCTCTTACCCATCCGCTATATTTTAATTTCCTGGTGCTGTATAATTATGTTAAATACATAATATGATGACACTATATAAAAGCCTGTAAATGAAATAAAAAAAAGAATTATATATATATATATATATATATATATATATATATTCATGGAACCATATTATTATAATATTTTTAGGGTTGTAAGTGAGCTTGGATTAATCTCTGACTGGTAACAGTATTTTCACAGTATTTTCATGTAAAATGCAAAAGCACGTGGTCATATATCTGGTATTTATAGGAATAACGTAGCAGTACATTATCCTGATAGCGAATTGGAAATAGGGTTTCAATAAACATATATAAAATTTAAGTGAACTCTGTAGTCCGACCGAACCTTCTCCTTAACGCTCTTTTCATATCCTTATTCTTGATGCTGTAGATCAATGGATTTAGCAGTGGAACAGCTGCTGTGTTAATCAGAGCGTAAAGTTTTTTGGAATCTAAACTGCTTGTTGTGAGATATTGACTAACGAGAATTGTATAAAGTAAGATGACGCCCATGAGATGGGAAGAGCACGTGTAGAAGGCCTTGCGTCTCCCATTGTCGGAGCGAATCTTTATTATGGCTGCTATTATAAAGATATAAGGAACAAAAGTCAGAAGAAAAGGGACAATCGTAAATAGAAACAGACCCTCGATAAAAAACAATACATCCAAAATAGAGGTATCGCTGCAGGTCATCTTCATCATGGGGACAATGTCACAGAGGAAGTGATTGATCTCAATGGATGTATAACAAGAGAAACTGGATAATATCCCAACAAGAGGCATCACCAGAGTAAAACCTAAAACCCAACAGGAAGAAGATAGCAGAATGCACTTTTTGTAGTTCATAATTAGGTGATACGTCAAGGGGTTGCACACGGCCATATACCGATCATAACTCATGGCAGACAGTATAAAGAGCTCATGAACTGTTAAAGACCCAGAAAAGAATGTCTGTGTCATACAGCCGTAAAAGGAAATNGTCTTATCCCCAGTAATGAAGCTGATGAGGATCTTATGTAGCGTGACNGTGGTGCAGGACATATCTATGAAGGCCAGGTTAGCCAAGAAGAAGTACATAGGAGTGTGGAGGTGAGAGTCCAGGCAGATTAATATAAATATAGCCATGTTACCTCCAAGTGTGATAAGATATACAAACAGAACGACAACAAAGATTGTAATTTTAAACTCTGGAACATCTGAGATTCCTGCAATGATGAAGTATTTGACCACAGTCTCATTGATATACATGTGCATTATCCCTTTATTAAACCTAAAACAAAGCAATGATATATTAATTACTATGATCAGTGCGTTACTAACTTTATGTCGCACATGTTAAACCATTTTCTATTTCTTTTTATGAAGCCTTTTCATAGTGTCCAAAAGTTTTCAGGAAGCGAGCTTCAACCTTCCAGACAAATGGAGGACCAGGCTATTGACCATCTATTAGGTGCATCTAATAGCTAATTGAGAAACTTTCTTTAAAGCAATAAAATAAAGAGTATACATAACAAAGGAGAAGTTATCACAGCAATAAATCAGATTAAGGCTCTTTCTAACATGGAAAATATGCCTATCACACTGAAAATATTAATAATACTGTGTATTATCAACTATATTGTCTAGAAAAGTGATTTCAGATTATAGTAATTGAATACATATGAAGAAGGCTGACTTGTTGTCTGTATCTTCTGTCTCTTATAAATACATCAGAAAATATGACATATTTCTTTATTAATTTCTTTGCTGATGTCGCTACCATCGCTAACTTACCTGGTTACTGAATGTCACTTATGGCATATGCTTTCAACTGACTCGAAAAAGAGGTATCCTGCTGGCGACCAGTTATTGTACATGATGCGTTACTGTATATATATCTGTGTGTAATAATTATAATTAAGTCCCGTGATACCTTGGGTAGACTGGATTCATATGCTCATTATAAGTGGTAATGAGTATCTGGTCTTATCAATACACTAATACAATGATCACAGGTGCTTTGATAGTAAATATATTACATTATGTTATNTGACACATTTTATTTATTATTTTTATTTATTTATTTATCCAATAATATGAAAATGTTTTATCCAATTTGTTGATTTATGCATAATTCTTATCCATAGTCAGTTCCATTCGTTAGAATCAGAGCAGGAGTATGTAGGGTAACTCCAGATCTGGTATTCAACCATTGATGGTGGGGATGGTCATGTCTTGGACTTGGGATGGGAAAGTCTAGGTCTTCGGAAGTGCTCCAAGGTGTGACATGCCCAGGAATGAGAGACTGGATCCAGACCTTCATATAACAGGGTGTTTATGTGAGTTCAATGTGGAATCTATCATGGATTCCACATTACTTTTGGAAGGTGGGGCATAATAACCAATCAATCTTGGAGTGTCTTAATATGGTGGGAAAGGATTTAAATGATTAGAGTAAAGGCTTTGCTGCACTCTTACGCGTGACCTTCATTCCAGCATTAACCCCATTTTACATGGGGTGGGTACAGAAAAGTTAAGGTAGTGTCCAGGATTCATAGGTGTCATAAGAGCGAGTGTACTAACATCAGGATATCAGGCAGGCTTGCAGTTTAAAGAGCTTGGTGGCAGATATTTGAGTATCAAGAATTGTATAACATAGGATGGCTGCCATGAGATAAGTAAAATGCATGTAGAAGGTTTTACATCGTCCAGTGCTGGAATGAATCATTATTATAGACGAGGAGAGTGTACTGACCTCACACAATGGACTTTATGATACCAGAGACATGAATGACCCTTTACTCTAAGGAGGAAACGTGCGATTTCCCCACAAAGCTTGCATTAAGAACGTCCTTATGTACATCTCAAATGTCATCACCCATCCATCTATAAGACTTCTCCCTTGCAAATAAGCCATTAGTTAGATTGCCTATACTATTTCCCAGTCTATAATATGGTCTTACATCCACGTCTTCTACATACACAGCAATACCACCAAATACCACCCCCCTCCAACTAAACTAACCTAACTTACCATTTCTGTTTTAATATTAATTGCATTTATTGTTGTTATTGTAGTCTTCATCAACTATGAACTGTGCTGTTTATCATCAACCACAGATATATAATAGTTTGGTGCTGTCACCCCTGGACTTGTGGTGAGAGATAACTATAAGTTACAGCTTTACATCTAGGGGAAACCGCAGTCGCAAACTCACCCCCATTCCTATATTCCTGTGCTTATGTTAATGCATGTACAATATCATTTCAATAGGACAAATGTAGATGGTATATTTATCTGTAGATGATATGACAGGCTATGGATGTATGTGTAACACTCTGGTGACTTTAATTCTAACATTCCAACATGCAGGGGTGTTACACATGTAGTGTGCGTAATTCTCCTGTCCGTGGCACTGCTGATGCCCAGCACTGGGACTTATTACTGATGAGTCTGAGCTGGTGGGCAGGAGGAGGCATGTAAATTGTACAGCAGGGGCTAGACTGGGGACCTGTCATGCCGATCTTTTCCATACCACACTCTTCGCATTAAGATGCACGCATAGACATGAAGGTCGGGTTTAGAACTCTGTATGTGCTAGAGGGGAGCCTGAGGAGTACATTATATAATGGACAGAATTCCAATTATAAGGAAAGTTCTCTGGATTTATCCATGTTTATTTCCAAATATCAGAGATATCTTTGGTAGTAAGACATCCTCTTGTATAAGAACAGGACAGACTACAATGGTCATTGGTTTACTGGTTGTTGACTAATGACATTGTAATCTGATCTCTATCCACACTCCCTCCCGTCCCCTTCGCTCAGCCGGGGACCGCCGCCTCACCTCCAACCTTATCACTTCTTCCCATTCCCGTATCCAAGACTTCTCCCGAGCTGCCCCTCTGCACTGGAACGACCTTCCACCACCCATCAGGCTTTCAGACTCCCTTCTATCCTTTAAGCGCTCCCTCAAAACTCACTTCTTCCGTCTTGCCTACCCCTCATTATCCTAACCTCTCTCACCTCACCAGTCAACCCTGCCCCTCTTACCGTTCCTACTTATCCATCTGTCTCTTGTTTGTCCACCCCACCTCCTTTTAGTATGTAAGCTCCTATGAGCAGGGCCCTCCATCCTCTCGTACTCACCCCGACTCTCCCCCACCACCTCTCTCCTCCCCTACCCCACCCTCTACGCACTCTCCCATCCTGGAGACACTGATTAACGTTGCTCGTCCCCCCCTATGATGGGCTGTTTCCCAGCTGTACCCCTTTTTACGCTGTATGTTTTTCCCCACCCTGTATGTTATTGTTTGTATTGTATGTTACTATGTACGGCGCTGCGAACATTGTGTGGCGCCTTATAAATAAACNTACTACTACTACTACTACTAATGTAATGCTGATACATGCTGGGCCAGACTTCTTCAATATGTATATGTGCAGAAGTTTATTTTAAGACAAATGTATTACTCTTATGGATTAAACNTTATGTTAATACAGGGCTATGTTCTTGTTGCCCTGTATTAGGCTTTGTGCTCTATAATGTGTTTTGTTTGTAATCATTTCCACTTAGGGTTACGATTGAATAAAGAAAACAAGTAATTATCCAGCCAACTAATTACCTGTATTATTCCCTGGATACATGGCTCCTGCATTCTATTAAGTCCAGGGGATTATACAACAGAAACCAATTATATAAGACACCCATCTGGTGATCACACACAAGACATGTTAACGCAAACAGTCAATTACAACATCTGTGTTTATTGTATATATATACAAATATGCTAAAAAGTCCAATTTAATAATAACTAATAATTACAATAAAATAATGTTTTCGCATGCTATTTGCTTAATCTGAACAGTGACTCCACTACACCTATATATATATATATATATATATATATATATATATATATATATATAATCATTCTAATTCTTTTATCTTGTAGAGTGGTTGTTGTAAGTACTATTTTGAGGTTTCACACACTAAAATTCACTAAGCAGGGATATTGCAGTGAAATTGAAAAGTGGGGATGTTGCCTACCACTTAGTGAATTTAGACCCCTTACCCTTATACATACCAGCAGCACCCAATTATATATACAGTACATTTAGATTTATTTCATGACGTGTATTGGCAATTTCAATTCTGCATGGAGCAGGTTGCTGACATTCAGGAAATTTTTATTAGTTTTCATGTTCTGTTAAATTTTCATTTTAGTTACACGTCTTGCAGAACCAAAGGCAACTAAACCAACATTGTGTCTGAAATTCAAAATAGAATATATGCTTTATTCGAGCAAAATTCATACGTAAAATTGTACATGACAAATAAAAATACAAAAGTGTCTTCTGTGTTTCAAAGACTAAATCTACCCCTTTAAAATTACCTGGGGCCTTTTAAGCAGTGAAACCTCCGCTTCGCTGCTGCTTTCACGTCTTTATTCTTTAAGCTATAGATGAGTGGATTCAACAAAGGAACCAGAGCTGTGTTAAATAAGGAAAAGAGTTTCTTGGATTCCAAGATGTTAGAAGAGTTGGGGGTTAGATACTGGCTGGCCAAAGTCGTGTAGAGGAGTATGACAACTGTGAGGTGTGAGGAGCACGTGTAAAAGGCTTTACGTCTCCCAGATCCAGAACGGATCTTCAAAATGGCAATGATTATAAAAACGTAAGGGGAGAAAGTGAGAAGGAATGGGGCAATAGTTATAAGAACGAGACCTTGGATGAAGAAAAAGGTTTCCAGAAGAGCGGTGTCACTGCAGATAATTTTCATCATAGGAACAATGTCGCAGAAAAAATGGTTTATCTCGTTGGATGTATAACATGTGAAGCTGGATAGCATGCCAACAAGTGGAGCTGTTTGTATAAATCCCAAGAACCAGCAGAAAGACACCAAGATAGTACATGTCCTGCGGTTCATCACCATATGGTAGTTCAAAGGTTTACAGACGGCTACATAGCGATCGTAACTCATAACTGTTAAAATAAACAGTTCATGACCGGCCAGCGACCCAAACATATAGGTCTGTATCATGCACTCGTGGAAGGAAACCATTTTATTATTCGTGACAAAGCTTAAAACAATTTTATGGAGAGTAATGGTGGAGGACAGCATGTCCACTAAGGACAAGTTCCCCAGAAAGAAGTACATAGGTGTGTGGAGTTGACGGTCCAGGATGACTAGTAGAAGAATGGTTCCATTGCCACCAAGTGTAAGAAGATAAATGAATAGGACATTAAATACAATTGGAATTTGGAACTCAGGCTTGTCCGAAATACCTTTAATAATGAAGTATTGTACAGTTGTGTGGTTGACAATCATTTGTGCAATTAAATAAATTAAGCAATTGTAATGAATTAAAAGAAACTGGTATTCACCTAGAAAGTTCAAAATTGATGATGTATTTTGCTTTTTGAAAANATTTTATTTGATCATAAGACCAATGGGTTTGTCTATTCAAATTCCTTGTCTTACCATTTACCTGTTCAGTCGTCTGAAAATCTACGTCTTCTACTGACCCCAACTGATGTATAAACAGGTGCTGGACGTATACTTGGGTATACAAAGTCTTGTGCTCTTGTGTGATGATTTGTGCCATAAGGAACTCGCATATATGTCATTTATATACTAGGCTCTTTCTAATTAGTGCTAATTAAGTCTCTAGACTCTTGAAGNGACCAGACGGGTACTCAGTGGTTAATAACTATACATCTTATAGCATGTATTATATTATAATGAGTTTTTCACAAAGATTATTGCAAATTATATTTTATTGCCGGCCCTCATTGTATAATCCAGTTCATATGTATATAGAAATTAGCTGGAGAAGGTGGTAGAAATGCGTGGAGAAGGGTATTTTATGTAAAATGTGTTAATGAGTGACGGAATAACACTACATAGGGGTGTCCTATATAGTTACATATATAATTATGGACCATAACATACATTTGCATAGTTGTCCAAATGAAAACACATTCTCCAAGCACCGTGATTGTTCAAGGAACCTGAATAATCCAATGATCTTTTGTCCAAATGATGGCAGTTGGGTGGTTTGCCCTCATGAGTGGAGTGCTTTAAAACTTAACTTATNAATACAAAAATTATTTTAAAGTTCCAAGTTCCAACGTTCACCCCTAAAAAACATAATAACATCTTCATTGCTTAGGTTTATTTTTTGGCTGCTTTGGCATGCGTTTACGGTCTGCTTGCAATCATGCAATATAACGACGTCTAAGTGAGCTACCATCGGGCTCGGACAGACGCTGTGATNTCATGACGTCACATGAGGGCTCGGGACTGAAGGAATTTGTAAGTCCCAGGCCTGGTTTATGCTGAAGGCTGCCCTGAAAGGTTGCATTGAAGTTTTGACTGTCCAGACTGAACAAAGTTACTTATAATAGGTGACATTGGGCTGTTATACATAGATATTGTTTTTTTTAACTCAGTTGTGAATGGAGAGAATTTACTAGGCGTTAAGTTGTGTATTTATTATTAGAGATGTGCGGGTTCGGCTTCTTAAAAACCAAACCCGCCAGAACATTTCAGATATGAGTACCGAGCTGAGTCGGCCTGTCNGCCTGCATTATAAAAGCAGATACAGGGCGTAGTACAGCGCCATTTGTCCCCTCTTCACTCTGGCCTCTGCCACTGGTGTGACCAGGTTGTGCCTTATAAAAGGCAAATAGAGCTACTAAGTGCTACTTATTAATTATTCTTCCTATTATCCATCATTTAATTACCATTAAATCCATCATTTCATTTTATTGAAGTGCCTTTACTTCTAATTACCATTATTTTTATTATTATATCAATTAATTTCACTCCTGTGTACTAAAAAAATGTAAAAAAAAATGTAAAAAATCACTGAAAAACCAGTGTTCTAGTTATTAAACTCAGATTGCCGTGTTATACACCTCACTGCTGTGTGTGTGTGTGTGTGTGTGTGTGTGCTAAAAAATTAAAAACATCATTTGCTGGAAAAAGCTACTTCTTCCGATATTAAACGCAGATTGCCGTGTTACANACCTCACTGCTGTGTGTGTGTTTAAAAATTAAAAACAGATTTTGCTGGATAAACAGTGTTCTAGTTATTAAAGGCAAATTGCTGTGTTGTGTGTGTGTGTCTGCTAAAAATTTCCATCAATAAAATAGAAATTAGAAAATAGGGTCATTTGACATTAATCCACACAGAATCAATATTTACTGTAACTTATAGTGTACCAGAATAGTTTGTGGAAGCCCTGTTGTTTCTATATAGGATTACTTATGAACCACCAGAGCATTGTAATGACTTTAGGAGAACTCTTCAAATGTAGTGGAGCTCAAAAGGATATCATTGAGCAAAGAATAAAAATGGATATCTTCATTTTCCTTCAAAGGATTTATATGGATATATTTATACCCATTTGTATTTGGGGGCCCACACAAACCAAGGACTTCAGCCACAAAAGTGGCAGTCCTTGTC